>JAJOOS010000855.1:0-56425 GCA_029582725.1 Solanum chiquidenum | reverse complement strand
GACGGTGGACCAGATTGGACACTTACAAAGACGGTGATTTGGAGATCAGTGGTTGTAATGGTCTAGCTGGAGCAGTAAGTATATTCAAGGCCAAAATTCAAATTCATTTCAAAAGGAGAACAGGTTCCGTGAATGAAAGAAAAATAATCTTCCTTTTCTTTGTTTTTCCCCTTTTACCTCTAGACAGTAAACTAGATTGGGCACTTGAAAAGAAGGTGATTAGTACATGGTATCAGTTGGCCCAGCTGGAGCTATTAGTATATTCAAGGCCAAATTCAAAATCATTTCAAAAGGAGCACAGGTTCCACAATGAAAGAAATAAAACAATCTTCCCCTATTACAAAGATCCAATTATCTTGAAGTAGGCAACCACCCATCTCTTTGCTTCAGAAACAATGAGTACCCAAGAAACACGACTACTGCCATCTTCCACCAGTCAAACTAAACTAGTATAAAGAAACAAACGGTCTCACCAACCAAACAGAACCTGGAGTTCTCAAGTCTACTTTCTTTTATCAAATTCTTTCCTCTCCCAACTAATTTTAGCCTAAAATACAACAACAACAACAATATACCCAATGAAATCCCATTAAGTGTGGTCTGGAGATAGTGAAGTTTACGCAAACCTTACCACTACCTCGTCGAGGTAGAGAGGCCAGCTAATTTTTGCCTAAAATATTAAGCTTAAATAGACCATGTACAACCACGCTTTTTAAATCCCAGTAACTAATTCTCAGCAGATTAGATTAAATACAACCCCTCAGCACTTGAGAAAAATGCTAAGTACTAACTACTCCGCCCAAAAATCCTATAAACAAACCACCACATAAACCTGAACAACAAAGTAACTACAAGCACGAAGTTACTGATCATCTACCAGGACAGATACTAGCACAAAACATTCCAAACAATGTAGGAAGATGCAAAAGAAAGTGACTACTCAACCGAAACTTACCGAAGGTTTACCCGGGATAGAACATTGCCAGACCATCAAATTGACAGTACCATCAGGACCAGTCTCCGGCTTTGCCACAAAACCCTAACCAAAAAAATCAACAATTAAAACCCATTAACATACACCAAAACTACCTTAAAAAAAGGTAAAAATGAGGAGAAGAAAACTCTTACATGAGGATGATTCTTACGCCATGCTTTCCTCTCCTCAGCGAGACGACCACGCGCAATTCCGCTAGACATTTTCCCCTAAACTTGCAAAGAAAAATTGAGAATCACTCCTCAGCAAGACGACCAAAGGTTTCTATACACACACTCCTATAAAATGAAGTTCAAATTTTTTTGTATTTTTAAAAAAATTGTGTCTTATTTGAAACCATCGGACTTCAACACATGTTCATTCTTTTGAATATTGTTAAAACATTAATATAAAAAAAAGTTATTTAATGGATGCCAAATTACGAATTTCGATTCACAATAAATTAGCAAAATTAAATTGATTTGATTTAATATATTAGTATTATTTTTAGAGGTGTCAGATGAGCAAGCTAAATTGAATTTGGATTAATTAAAATAAGATAAGTTAATAAATAAGTATTGGACAAACAAACAACTTCATAATAAGGAGTCCGGAGCTAAAATTGTAAAAAAAATTGAGTGAAGTTTCTAAAATGAAAACAAAAAATAAAATTGAAATCAAAAGGACAACATTCAGACGAAAGTGTGACACTGTAAAAATTAATGGTGAAAGATGCAGTGCCCTATGCGCCTTACAAGGCGCAAGGAGACCAAATACTTATAAGTCGCAGGTCAACTGTGCCAACCTGTGAGCATGAGATCCTTACATATAAAATAGCCAATATATATTTGCATTAAAAATTCATGAGGCTAAATTTATTTTTATGTTACCTTTTTAGTTTCTTCCATAACTCATTGTAAAACTTTCTTCAATTTTTCATTCTTTATTTTTCAAATTTATATAATATGATGATGTGTAATAATGTATATAATAATACATATATACATACATATTTATACATAGATATAATATAAACACTATTATACAGTCTCAATATACTTCGTACCCAAATACACATGACAAACTTACATTATGAATCGAACCAAATAGGCAACTCTTAGAGAAATTATAATATAATATTATTTAATATTGAAGATTCCATTATTTCACAAGTTACTGCAAACTGCAAAGTAATGGGAGACGAGGGAAAGGTAGAGAGCTTTCTACACAAATTAAATTGTTGAGGCTACTTCTATCTGCTAGGGTTGTGGTGGAGTGGCAAGTACTCCTTCATCTTTAATCAGAAGTCTCAAGTATGAGTCCCCTGGGTATGGAGTGTCTCGAGTTTGAGTCCCTTGAGTACGGAGTCGCCTTTGTCAAAGAGCGTTTTATCCTAGTATGGAACTTTTCAGCGCAAATTCAAATTTAGTCGAACTCCAATGTGGATAACGGCAATGAAAAACAATCGATCTACTTTCATTTGGTATTTTGGCCTAAATTCCTTGACTCCTCGATACTCAATCAAATCCTCTTTTTTGATGACTGAATGCGTTTCTATAGTCCCATATTTAATAATGCCCGAACTCTTTCTTCTGTATCGAGGATCATCGAAATAAGCAAGAATACTATTTCGACGAAAAATACCATTTACGGGGATGAGGGGGGAAAAAAACTAGGCTACTTCTGGTGAGTCAGACAACCTAATGGACGCTCTACTTAATTTTCTCAATAAATTAGTTGGGTTAAAATTGGCCCAAGAGGTACATGATCCACATTCTAGTTTTCCTGAAAAACTCCTTTAGAAAAAAAAGGCTATTTTCCATAATATGGGCTTTAGATGTCTTGAGCCTTTTACTAGTTGCTTTCTTTCTTCACTGTCGTTTTCCTTTACGTTATTCTGTTATGTTATATTTGAGCCGGGGTCCTTCCGAAATAATCTCCTTACCTTCATGAGGTTGGAGTGTGATCTACGTACACTTCCCAGTGGCGAATCCAGGATCTGATGCTCGTGGGTGCTCAATTCTTTTAATAATTGCTAGCCAAAAAAAGTTTCTTTCTAGAAGTTTACTAATATTTATATAATTTAATTGATAAATGAAATACAAAAAATAGGAAAGTGGAAAAACAAAAAGAAATATAAGCAAAATTTTGAATATAATTTAATTGATAAATGAAATACAAAAAATAGGAAAGTGGAAAAACAAAAAGAAACATAAGCAAAATTTTGAAAAAGAAGTCAAGAAGTTTCTGTTTGCCTTTTTTCAACAAAAAGATAGATGTTGTCGCAGGGGCTCGAACCCTCGGTGGAGGGCACCAGCGCTCCTAGAAACCGACTTCAAAACCACAGCGCCCATGGAACATTTTGTTTAGTGGGTGCTGAAGAAAACGTTATATAAATTATTCAGTATTTTCTTTATATATATATAAAGTTTCCGTCGGGGTCAATGGGTGCTCGAGCACCCAAAACTCTACACGTGGGTCCGCCCCTGGTACACTCTATACTCTCAGACCCCACCTATATATGGTATTCCACTAGATATGTTGTTGTTGTAGATGTCTTGGGCCTCATGGGCTTTCAACTATGTTTTCCAAGACGGGGACTATTGTTCAAGTTACAACAGTTCATTAAGCAAGCTCTTTTGGTGACATTTGCATATATGCATATTTTTCATCGTTTAAACATTAGGTACATAACACTATTAATCATAAAGAACCTAATATTAGTTGAAAAGTATAGCAATTTTGATACAAGACAATGAATTGTGGTAGACAAAAAATAAAAAGAACCACAATCAGATTGCATTAGTGCTTTATGTAGAGCCCAATTAGGGGCCAAAAATATCAATATCATAATTACTTTTTCCCCAGGAATCATATCCTCTCTATGAAGCCATAATAATCTCTTATATCTTTAATAATGTACTTAATTAAAATGAGTGCCCAATGCACTGAATAACAAAGAAAACTGCCCTATTGGACCTAAAGGAAATCTATTTAAGCTACTCTTAATTATGTTACTAATGATTCAATTTTTTTAAATAATAATAAATAAACACAAAAGGGGTAAATACTAATTGAGAGTTTTCTCATGGATTGATCTAATGAGAGGGGACATTATGTGTGTAAAAAAAGAAGGATAAGAATAATACTTGTATTGAAAAGGAAGTGGGAGCATGTGATCTAAAGTTCCCACATGGGTTGAAAAGATCAAAAGTGAAAGAAAAAAAATGGTGGAGGGTGGGGGTGGAGGGTGGAGGTGGATGGTTAAAGAATCAATGCGGAAATCAGAAATCTCATCAAGAGTGTTCATGATTTAATATGTATGTATAAAGAGTAGTTTTTTATCTCTCTCTTTATATATAATATAATTTTCTCATTGCTATACTAAGTATATTTTTTGACGAAGAGTGTTTAACTGACCACTCTTCATTCTACGTAGCTCAGCCAATAGGAATAAAGTAACTAAAGGTTCATAAAACATTGCACAAAATAGTGAGTATTGTGACATATTTTAAGTATGGGATTTAGTGAGGAAAAAAGGCAATTTTCATTGGCTGTAAAATAAAAAAGAAAAAGTGGAATATAAATTTTGGGATGAATATATTTATGTGGTTCATGTCCTCTTGTGCTAATGAGAATGTTGTGTTGGCTTTGCAGTAATTATTGTTATAAAGCTGTAAACATGTCAATGACAACTAGAAAGGTGAAAAAGAGAAATGGTTAAAAAAGTAGCAGTAGCATACTCGGCACTACAATAGAGATTCTTATATATAGATGGATTGGAATATTAGATAATTGTTTTTTTTATATCAATATTGTCCGAGTTAGTTTGTTAGTATTTAGAAATGACAAAATTTGCTCATAAATCACGATTCACCAATTTTGGATATGTTAGTCTATTATGATTTATCCAACACAATCTATTTAAAAGTTGAATTGATATATATTTCATACTAACCTACGAGAACTTTTTATTTGATATGTTATATAAAGTCTTAATAAAAAAAAATTGTTAATTAAATAAAATATAAGAAAAAAAAGAAAGAAAGCAACTTGCTAAGAGGTGAACGGTTTGAGCTATGAATTATGATCAGCTTATTTTGACCCAAACGATCATTTCAGCCCATTAATTTTTATGTTGATCATTAATTTATTTATTTATTAATTCAATAATTTTGATCCGTCTACCGGAAAGTCTGCTTACATATCTTAAAGAAAATAAAGTTGATCATATGCATCTCAAACCTTTGTATAACTAATATAAATTTGTTTAAAATTTGGATAAAAATATGTATACCTTAATCAATTGTTTATTGGAACATCATGTTTAGACTAGCTTCATGAATGGTACTTTATAATTTAAGACTTTGTGATTGGTCAATATATTAGAGTTAGGATGATGGAACAACTCAACCACCAATGACCAATTTTTTGGGCAAATGAGAAAACTAATGAAACTACATATGACCGACCTAAAGAAAAAAAAACTTAAGTGTTTAATGTACTATTTTTTTTTAGTTTTGACAATTTAATTCAATTGAATGAGACCCTTTGAAAATTATAGAGTATAAATATTGTAACTTATAAGATTATAAGAATATTGAATATTTTATTTGGCTAGTAGGTGAGTTGAAAACAGCAGGATTTATTGCTTGTAGATGGTTACAATAATAATTTTTATAACTTCCAATTGAAAAACTTTGGTTCTACGCCTTTAATTTGGCTAAGAAGAAACCAACAAACTTCAACGGCATTATATTACTACCCACTAAGCTGTATAAACTTTATTTTGGTTCATGAATTTAAGAAAGATTTAAATTATAGTACTCCATATATTTTGTTAATGTAAAAAAAAACTAACATAAATATATCACTCGATCATTATAACAATCAATATGTCTACTTTCTAGGTTATTATTCACTTTTAATGAATAGATAATTATCTATAATTATCTTTTAATGACTTAATTATAAGGGCGGAGTTAAATGTGGTGGATGGGGTTCAGATAAATCTTCATTATCGAAAACTCTTTTGGATATATGTAAATAGTTGAATCTCCTTAATAAGGGGCATAGTGATTGTCATGGAATCGACAAAATCTAATAATTTTAACTCAAAATCTATATTTGCATTATAAATAATTTATTTTGTATATATAAATTAATAATCTATTCAAAACCCAAATAAACAAAAAAAAAATAGTTCAAGACACATGAATAAAAAAAATCCAGACTCCGCCTCTATTGACTATTAAGTTTTCCCACTAACTATGTAAATTTACATTCTTTTAATTCCCTTATTAAACATCTTATCTTTATTAATATTTTACGGGATATAAATCATCACCGTATAAAATTTAAATTCATTCCAAAATGTTACTATTAAATTAGACTGTTCTGTAGAAAAACTACCTTTCAAGAAATGTAAAACTAAGCTTAGCTGATGGGCATAATCTACCAAAACATATAGACTATAGTCATTTTAATTAATTTAACCAAACTTCTGGTAAGTAAGTTACGTTTTTCCTTATTTTGAACTGAGCAAGATTTACTACCCTAAAGTTTAACTACAAATAGTATGATAAGTAGCAAATTAACAACCGCATTTTATATATATAAGGTGGCAAGGTTTATTCTAAAGTTAGGTTCAAAATAGCATTAAGCATAATTAACTACCAAAAATAGACACATAAATTAGACAAAAAGCATAATAAATAATCTTTTAAGATATAAAGTGGGACCAAAAATAGAAAAAAACAGTTTTTAGGTACTTGGTTAGTGTCCAAGTAACGGTAGGATTGAAGAAATCAAAATGAAAAAAAAGAAAAAAAAAGTTAGGTTTGAGAAAAGGAAAGCTATAGCTAGTTTGGGCGAGAAATGAGCATTGGGATCATTTCTGTCAGTTTTTTGCCTTTTCTATTTTACAAAATTCTTTCTTGTGGATGAAGATGTCGGCGAATGAAGACAAACAATGACGGAATTCCGAGGTAGATTCAGAATTTAAAATTTATGAAATTTTGTCATATGCTTGAGTTAATAAATATATAATAATAACGAAATTCATAGTCAAATAATGATAGGGAAAATTACGCGGTTAAGCAAACTTATACTACTTAATTACTCATCATAGCTATAGTTTGCTATAATTACCACTCACGACTAACATTATACATTAATTACGCGGTCTGACTTCGAGTTTGTATAAATAGCCCCGTTTGTATATGTATAATTCGCAAGAATATACAAATACATATGTATAATATACAATTATCAAACCTATATACATATACAATTCACCTCTCTCCCACTCTCTGCCCTCTCTCGCTCACCGCTCTCCTCCCTCTCCCAATCTCGCTCTCCTCCCTCTCCCAATCTCGCTCGCCTCTCTCCTCCCTCTCCCAATCTCGCTTGCCATATATACAAATGCATATGTATAATATACAATTATCTAACCTATATACATATACAATTCACCTTTCTCCCCACTATCTGCCTCTCTCGCTCGCCTCTCTCCTCCCTCTCCCAATCTCGCTCGCCTCTCTCCTCCCTCTCCCAATCTCGTTCGCCTCTCTCCTCCCTCTCCCAATCTCGCTTGCCAATTATACAAATACATATGTATAATATACAATTATCTAACCTATATACATATACAATTCACCTTTCTACCACTCTTTGCCCCCTCTTTCTCGCCTCTCTCCTCTCTCTCCCAGTCTCGCTCGCCTCTCTCCTCCATATAACATGTAGCTACGAATTGTAATTATCAAACTATAGCTATGGAGAGTAATTAGGCTATTTTTAAGTGGCTATATGTGAAAGTTCTCCATAATGATATGATCGTTATGTGAACCCGGGTTGATCTACCTACTAGTCCTTCCACAAAGGATATTCATTCAAACTCAATATTTTGAGACTCGCAAAATATTGTAAATGCAAACACTCACTAAATTTCAACAAATAGACTTTTTGACTCCGAATTTCATAAATGTAATAAGTTCGATATTAAATTTTTTTATAATTTAACTCATCAGATTAAAATTTTGAATTTGATTTCATTACTAAACATTATTGTTTTCCATTGAAATTTTTCACTGAAAAATGTCCTGTGTAAAAATAGATATATGCTTCGTATGAAAAAATTATGAAACTTCCCAGTATTTTAATGAGAATTTGTTTTCTCAATGAGTTAGTCGATGATAAATAAGTAAATAATCATATTTTTATAAACTTTTCATTGATTCGTGATAAATTTTTCTTTTGTGATTTCTATATAAGTGTTTTGAACAAATTATTTCTTGTAAGTGGGTGTGGAGATGGAACATTGCTTTACTTCAAGTCCACCTCTACTATAACATGAAAAAGCCATAAACAACGGGAAAAAAAAAAGTAAAAGGAGGGATATATTGAACATGGGACCTAATATGAAAGGCAAATTCAACCATTTTGGTCTAAATTATTAGTCATATTTCTTCCCATTCCCACCTCGATTGGAAATTTGATGGATAATAAGATGGAACTTTGATTTATTAAAGAGAGAATATTATATTGATTATTTTAATTTTCTTCTTATGTCGAACACCAATCTTGAATTTAATACACTCACAATATATTTTAAGGACCTTATTAAAATTTTACTCGTAGCCAATGTTTATATCAGATTATATTAATTTATTAAATTTAAATTACAAATTCAACGTTAAGGTGATAATGTGTATTGGTTAATTAGAGTAGTGATAAGAGTGTATTTGAAAATATACGTCCTATATTCATTTGGTTGGTACAAAATACCGGTTTCAAGTAAGTTTAAATTTTATGTGTGTTTTGGTATATGAAAGGAAAATATTTTCCTACAAAATATTTTTTGGCAAATGGGAGTTATTCTTACTTATTTTTTTTATATTTGATAAATAAATAAATAAAATATATTTAGAGATAATTTAGGCAAAACCACGAGGGTGGGGGTGGAAGGTGGAGGGGACTGAGGGTGGGGGAGTAGGGGTCAGGGGTGTGCTCAGAGTGGGGCATGGAGTTTGGGGAGGAGTGAAGGTGGGGTTGGGGCGGTATTCACTTGTTTTTCTTGTTACCACTAAGAAAGACATTTTTTTAGTTTTAAGTTCCTTTAAGAAACTTGATATTTTAATCTTCAAATATTTCACAAAAAATCTATGTACCAAACACACTCTTTTTCTGATATGTAGATTCACAATATTTGATCTATACTATGATATAACAGTTATTGATGTGGATTCCGGTGAAATGATTGGAATTTTTCCATCCGTAACTACAGTTTTTGGATTTCAAACCCTTGAAAATGAAAATTATTCTATTGAAAGCGTCGTTCCCAAAAATGAGTCTCCGCAATGTGAAAATCAGAAAATGTAATACCGAACACAATCCAAAAATATATGTTAGAAATTAGAATGATCAAATGCCGACTTCTCCAATCTGATCTAATCAGTAGCTAATTAAATTTAACATTTAGCGAACTGTAATTGCTATAATTAAATATAGGGTTAAATGTCAATATCATTCATCAATGCAATAATCAGATACTAAGAACTTGGTTAGTACATGCTAATTAGGTCCATAAAAGTGCTTTTAATTAACTTTTAACCACGTTATGTGGATTGTGGACCACTAAACAGCCGCATTTGTATAAAACAGCTAACATGTTAATCTTGTTATGAAAATGATTTTGCATGTACCATCCTAAGTTGTTTAATTAGGTAAGGGATTAAGTCATCTCAAACTTTTTAATGATTAATTATTTAATGTAACATACATTCTTTACTCAAACGAGCTATAATTATATATTTGTTAATCTAACAACTCAAAACTTAAACGGCTAATTAAGTTAAGTAGTTCTTCCTAACGACAGAATTGTAGCCTAATGAGTAATGACGTATAAAATTATCAACCTGTTAATTAAATTGCCATAAGTCCTTATTTTGTGCCATAAATAATGGAGCATTTTGCTATTTGTGCACGTCTATGAAGAAAACTAAAACACTAATTAACTCCTATTGATTATCCCTCTGTCCCTAATTACTTGTCCACTTTTAAATTAGCACACCTATTAAGAAAACAATTAACATAGTGAGTTTATCATTTTACCCCTATTAATTATGAAGTGGATGAATTAAAAACTTAAGATTTTAAAAAAGTTTTACCTAATTTTCAAAGTAATTAATTGAGGGTATAATAGGTAAAAAAAAATTGTCCTTTCTTGAGTTGTCAAAATGGACAAGTAATTAGGGACAACTAAAAATGAAAAAATGGACAAGTAATTAGGGACAAAGAGAGTATTATAAGTCAATTAATACCTGAAATAGCTTCATTGTGTAACTAAAACGAAATTAAAAGACGAATTAATCATGTTAGGTTAACGATTATTACTGATTAAAGGCTCATTTGTTCAAAACTAGATGATTTTTTTGTTAGTTAACGAATCATCTTGGAGCAGTTTAGAACAATTTATTTGCCAGTCTCGATGTTATAGCTATGGTACTTATGCCACCCTCGATATCATATTTCTTATCTAACTCTCGAGTCATATGCATACTCCATAGAATATTCGAATCTCACTATGAATATCGAACACTGAATGAAGTATCTAGACGTAAAAAAAAGCTAAAATTAGAAGAATAAATAAATGGTATAGGATTCTAGGGCATGTGCTAGGAAGGCAACACAGAGCACTAATAATAAATAAATACAAATAAAGAAGAAGAAGAATAAGCCAATAATATGTACGGTAAAGGAGATCCAATTAAAAATAAATTAAAGAATATGAGTCAGACATGAAGCATGCTTGTATTTGGAAAATTTTAATGTCGTATGCAATGGGTAATGTGCTATTGAATTCAATTGTCAAAGACCTGAGCTGGTTTTGGTAGCATTCTACATCAAACATACTACAATATTTCCTTTCGTTCATATTAATTAAATTGTCAAGATTTCTTTCAGAATTCAAAATAAGTGATGAATATATATATATATTTATCCTTCATTTAATAAGGTTCTCAATTAATTTACATTTTCTAAAAGATTAGTTTGAAAAAAATTTAAAAGGTAAGAATGAAAAGTAAACTTTAATTTATGTCCTTAAATATTTTTCTTAAGAAATATGTAACGTTCCGAAAAATTCACTTAATATGAACAAGTAGATCGGAATTAAAGTCCATGCATGGTTGCATTTTCTAGTGAACTAACACGGCGACTATTTTTCTTCTAATTATTTATTCTTTTGAAATTTTAATATTAAGTATTTTTACAAATTAGTCTGCTTTTATATGTTTGTGCCAAAAACAAGAAGCATGTACTAATAGCTAATTCATGTGATATATATATAGTAGTCTGCAAAACGTATTTTGAATTGAATTAATTAATAAATGAGGCCTATAATTGTGTGGAAATTGGTTGGAACCAAAACACCAATAGAATTATTAGCAAGAATTCAAAGAAGAAAGTTGAGAAACTAATAAATTAGAGTAGAAACTATATAGTATAATGATTAAGCGTAATTAATGTTTTAATTCAATCATATCATTCATATGTTTCGTGTTAGAGTTCTAATAGCAACTCGAATAGAGGTGTAACGTTTTGATTCATTCCAAGGTTTCGTATAAGTCTTAATTCGATCAAATCTCATTTTCCTCTTTAATCATTATTTCTTCAAAATTACAATTTACAGGTCACCCTATCCATCCAATAATAAATATTATAAGTAATCAATAATTATAATAATAAATAAAAGAAGTGATGAAAACTAAGGGGACCAATTTACCATTTATGAGGAGCCTTTGCTTTGGCTGAGAAGTCTGACTTATAAGTGGATTGTGGGCTCCAATATATTGGCCTAAATATGCCATGTGAGGTAGGACACCACCAAGCTGGCTTATGTCTTGTTTTTGTGGCCCTCTTTTTTCTCACCTTTCCCTTTACTCCTCTTCTCCCTTCATCTTCTTAACACAAAATCTTCGTTCATTATCAAATACGACTTCATATATAGGAGAAAAAATAGTCTGATATGATCTTCAACTTTGTCATTTAGAGTTGATATACCTTTTATTAAGAAAGTGAGTCATATTTACTTTTATTGTTACATAAATGACTAATATATCCCTTGTTATCAGCTCTAAATGACAAAATCAAAATAAATAAAATTTCTTTTATGTGTATATTGTCTTAGGGATACATATGTTGTTTTGTGTCGGAAATAATAAATTCACAAAATCCACTTCCGCTTCATTTATAACCAAAAAGGAAAACGAAAAACTCATTTTTGGATGTGCTTGGTACAAAAGAGATATTAGTCTATTTATTTTATATTACTTCATAAGTATGTAAAAAATAATATCTCAAAAGTATTTATATATAATCTACATAAACGCTAAGTGAAAATGGGCTGATCAGAGTTTCGAGGGTGGTGTGTGTGTTAGAATGAAAAGAGAAGACAATCATCCTTAAACGCTATTTATAAAACTTGTTTTCTCCAGTTTTATTATGTAAATTTCTTTTGTTATTTTTAAGAGAGTTATATTTTTTTTAGAAAAATTATAAATTTTGATCGATCAAATATAAAAAATTAAAAAATTAAAAAATATATGTTGATACCAAACAACACACAAAACAATTGTCCCTTAGCAAGGACTTGTCTTTCTTTGATCACGGGACTTCCCTTCAAGTTTCTTCTATATATCCTTTTGGTAGACTCCAAAAAACACTATACAAATCTTACAATTGATTCAATCAATTGGCATACTTGATAGACATGTGTCTATCAAGCCTTATTCATTTCCAACACATTTTTCCCTTTTTCTTGATTTTCCTCACTAAGTATGTTTTGATTTAGTAAATTGAAAGTGACCACAAATGAAATTAAACACAAAGACAACTATATAGACCCCCCAATCACCTTAAAATATCTAACTTTATTTTATTTTTTGGGTTTTATAAAACGTATTGATTACCAAACCATGTGCATTATATCTCCAAGAGATAATGACCTATCACTATATATATAGAAAGTCTAAAAAATAAATCTACTACGTGTACCCCTAATTATTGTGGTGAATAAAATAGCTTCATCGGTATAAGCATTTGCTCTAACGTTCCTTTGGCGTGGATAATTATAATTTATGACAAAAACTTAGACATTATAGTAGAATTAATGTTATTATAGAAAAATCTGATTGTATATCATATATATGAAAAATAATTTAAATATTGAGTGCGATATTCATATAATTTTTGTAATTAGAACTTGTATAAATCATTTGCTTTGGTTGTCGTATTTTATTTTATTTTTGTTATTGTTTTTTTCTTTATTATTTTCAGCATGACTTCATCACTATTGTATTTCTTTTTCATACTCTATTTGTTATGTTTTTCTGAAGTCGATGATCTATCAGAAACAATTTTTCTATCCTCATAAAGTAAAGGTGCAATCTACGTAAATATTATCTTTCCCAAATCCACTTATAAATTTTTATCGAGTATGTTATTATTGTTGTATACATTTTTTTTTGTTCTTAGTTTGCTTGTATTGTGAACTTGTGAAACCTCTTTGTACCACCATTTGAGCTGTATTAGTTGGGTGGTAGGAGTTCAATTTAATATCTATTAACAGCCATGGGTCCATTATACTATTTCTAGTTTAATTTTAGTGCAATTGACCTTTCTCCTCTCTAGTCCCTAGTCCCTACAAAAAATAATTGTATTTATACTAAACAACAAACAAATGATTTTTAATCTAGTTTCAACTGCTAAAGTCAATTTAAGCTTGTACTTGTAAATGAACAATTTACATTTAAACTATGAGTTAAAGTATTGTATATTGGCAATATAATTAAAAAATTTCATAGAGATATACGTATTTTATCTTATTATATGTAGTTTGTTAGCCTAATGATAATTAGTAAAATAAATTATCAGCTTTAACTAGTTAAAGTATAATAATAACGTCAATTTATTATACTATATGTATCCGTATGTATAAGGCAATTAAATCCTTAAACTACTATGGGCAGAGGCGTATTCAGGATTTTGACAAGATGGGTGCACGATTACGAAAAAATACATCTTAAATATAAATTTGACTTTAAAGTTCTTAATATGAACCATTGAACTTTAAACTTGTTTTAAATTTTAATGCAAACATTTGATTTAATTATATAAAAAATTTACAGTGCTAATTTTTTTAGAAATTTTCAATGTAACACACTTAAAAATTTAAGGAAAAACAACAAAAAAAATTTAGTTGAAACGCCAAAAGTGTAACTGATAACCACTTGGAGAAGTGCTACTCAAAAAAACAAGATAGATATAAGATTTTAATTTCTATCCTCACTTAGAGAGGTGCATCCAATCATCATCGTGTTATTATATGATACTTTAAATGTGGGTTCACACATATATTTAAATATTTTCCTTAAAATATAACACTAATATATATGATCTAGAGAGGGGAGCATGAGTTCATGTTAACCCATGACACCCCCTCTAGATACGCCCCTGACTATGGGCATGGTGTTAATTTCGCAAATCATTTTTTCCCCAGTATTTCATAGATCCCATTTAGTAACGGTAGACATCGAAATTTCGTAGGACTCTACAACATGAGTCCTATTTCAGTTAGGGTAATTTCTTGGAGGCTACTCTACTCTAAACACTAATGCATGTCTATATAAAGGGTATTATATTTCTTTGAAAATACATCTCGAAAATTTCATAAATCCATGAGATATTCATAAAGATATCAAATGGACCTCCTACGTTCGAGAAATGCGCCATTAACGACCCTCGAATTATGAAGAAAATTTATTGCAAACAGTAACAATTTGAAGTTCTCACGTCTTAGTATATAAACATTTTTTAAAAACTAATAAGTAAATTATATTTAGATACTTAAACTACGACTTGCTTGAGTTGAGTACTTGAATACATAATAAAATGATTTTATTAGATACTTTCAATTAATTTTTTGAATTTTTTTGACGTATTTTAATTTGAAATGTCTATTACGTAAACAAGTTAACCACTTTAAATATATTAAAAATTCTTTAATTATATACATGATAAACGGTAAAACATCAAATATGTTCAAAAATTGAATCGAAAGTGTTTAATAATAAACATTTTATCACGTGTTTAAATACTTAATTATAACAAATGTATCAGTTTTAATATTTAGTACTAACTTTTTTTTAAAACTTCTAACAAACTTCATTAAAACCATAATATTTAAAAGTTTTTATTATATTCTTAAATTCTATGCTTAAACTAAGATACATAAAATAAAACAAACAAAATCATAGAGTAGTATTTTTATAATATATTCAAAACACAATATTTTGGTTAATTATTTAACTAATCATCCTTGAACTTATTTGCCCCCTACACCCTACTGATCCTAGCTAAGTAGAATTTTCAAGCCCCACTTAATTAATAGGATGGTAGACGACTCTATATTATAATAATAATAATAAAAAAATATAGGAGTAATGAAAGAAAATAATAAAGTAAAGTATAGAATATAAAAAACACGAACCCAACTAGGCAATGCTCGTGCTAAAGAAAATGTAAACAACATCTTCCTTGTAATCGTATACGATTCCATATATCACGTGGTTTGAGCTGTGCTTGTGATACACCTTTTCTTTTTTGGCCATTTCATTATACTTTTAGACCTTATACGTCTATTTTGAGGTTCGATTTAATTTAAATTTATTTTAAAAATAATTATATTATGATGTAAAATATATTCGAATGAATGCGATTTATTTTTAAGATTTAAATTCAAAATTTCTAATTAATAAGTATGAATGAGTATTTATTACTATACATGTATATATATTTGTAAGTATAATACTCCCTCCGTTTCGAATAGAGTCAAAATGAATGATCGATTTAATTTTCTTTTTAGTCTATTTTAAAATGAAGAACACTTTTTTTTTTACAATACTTTAATTTCACCTTTCACGTAAAGTCAAACTAGATAATTCTCTTTTTTAAATAGAGGAAGTATTAATATTGTCTATGAAATACTCCATTTGTTTTGTTTTCCATCCGGTGTACAGAGCATGCATGAAACTCCGACTAAATTTAGATAGCGCAGTGCAGAATCCATTCAAAAATGACGCGACTCAATCCTGAAACATCTGATTAAAGATGGAACAAATCTATCACTGTATCACACCCCAGGTTGATTCTATGAAATAATTTAATAAAGAAGAAAAATAAGAAAGTAAAAATGGGGAGAGTTGTAAATAGAATAACGACCAAAAGTGTAAGGGACAACTGTTTTTGACGGGAAATGAGAGAGAGGCCGTTGAGGAAGCCGCCAAGGGCATTTTAGGAAAGAGTAGTTTATAAGTCTTGTGGAGTTCTGACATGTAAGCATTGAAGCCATTAACCGTCTGGGCTCCTGTGCACAGTGCAAGACTCCAACAACCAATAAATAAAAAAACATGGTAAAGGGTCCAATTAAAGGACTAGAATATGTCTCGGATTTTACGACTTATTGAATAATATGATTAAAGGAGGTGATATATTTTAAGTATAATAGATAAATATATTTTTGAATGTGACTTTATCGATAACTATGTTCATCAGTTTTTGATCTCTACAAGTAAACATGCGCTTCCTATGTGACATAATGCATGTAGGATGCAAGTAGGATGTGAATTGTCACGTATGATACATGTGTCTACTTGTTCAATTTTATATAAGTTTAAGTGTATACATTTAAAATTGAAGGACATAAATATCAGTTGAGGCAAAGTAAAAAAAGCTCGTTTAAGTATTCTGTCTATATCTTAACTATTTAATAAACGAGTGAAAACACGTATAACTTTTTCTTCAAAATTTAAACCGTCTAATTGAAATACATTATTAAAAATTAAGGTATTCAATTGAAACATGACTTAATTCGAATATACAAATAACATATTCTGATAAATTTAAGACCTATTTTTATTTTATCCTAATATGTATTCAAATTATGTAATGTGATTACATATACCATAATGAAAGATTATAGATTGTTAATTATTGGTATGTAAATCAATCTCAAAAGTATAATACTAATAAAGTAAGGCAACAAACAAAATAAAAAATAAAAAATAAAAAACATCTTATGTTAGTGGTTGTTGTCATTGTTGCTGTCCTTGTAGTTACACTACTAACACACCCATAGGCCATAGCCACAGTCACAATCTCCATCTTGTGATCTACTCCTCCATTGCCCCCCCTCTCGCTTCTCCATTTTCCTCAACTACCCTTTTCTCCACTCTCTCTCTCTCTCTCTCTCTCTCATTTTCTTCATTTCTCTCTGTTCTCTTCTATTTTTCTTTATCACCGACTCTTATAGCTGTTTGTATTTGTTGCTGCTGCTGCATCACTTTCTGGTCCCTTAAAACTTCCTTTCCAATTCCGTGAAAAAAATCTTCTAAGCTAACTGTTTTTTTTCCCTACCCACAAACCTTCATTACTACTTTCTGTGTTTTTGTTGTTGAGGATTTGTTATGGAAACTTCTCCTGGGGAGGATTGTTGTGTTAAAGTAGCAGTTCATATAAGGCCACTTATTGGAGATGAGAAGCTTCAGGGTTGTAAAGATTGTGTTTCTGTGGTACATGGGAAGCCACAGGTACTGTAATAGTGTAATGTCATTCTCGGATTCACCATTTTTGGACTTTTTAGTGTACTGGGTTCAGCATTTTTGGATTCAGTTAACTTTGTTTTTAGCTTTTTGTTTCTGAAATTGGTGATTTTTCTTTTGGAGATCTGGATCTTATTGTGTGATAGTGAAGTTCTTAAAGGTTTTAAGTTAATGGGTTCTGCATGTTGGTGTGATCGGAGTTTTTACTCTGATTTTATTGATAGCCCAATGGTAGATGAATAGTTTGTGCTAAAATGGTGAAGAATTGAACTGTTAATAAGCTTGATTGCGGAAAGCTAATCGAATTTACTTCGATTTATTTGATGGTGTTTGGTTCATTCTAGTGTGGTTCTAAATTGGGGAAGAAGAATTTTTGTTTGAGAATTGAAATTGGGGAAAAAGAATTTTTTTCTGGTACTATCTGGGGTTCATACAAAGACTAGAATCTTAGTTTGCTTTCCCTGAGATTTTGTGTTTCATTTAGATCTGTGATTGACCTTTTCTTCATGATTTTGTATTTTTCAGTTGTGTAGCAAATGCAATATAATTCACCTGATTGAAGATTATTGTTTCCAAACGAATCATGCATGTTAACTAATTCCCTTATGGAGCTAATATTTTTGATGTGAAAAGGTTACTTATTTTTTTAGTCGCAACTCGTAAACTGCAGATTCCACTTTCTCCAAATCCTCCCCCTTTTAAGTTTGAGAAGTTATCTTGTTGTTGTTGTTTAATGTGGTGCTGTTTTATATTGAGTCATGGCTTCTTCATTTCCTTTTTTTTTCTTTTTTTGTACTGCTTTGGACTGTTTTTTTCCTTGAGCTGAGGGTCTATCGGAAACACCTCTCTACCTCCAAGGTAGGGGTAAGGTCTGCGTACACTCTACGCTTCCCAGACCTCGCTTTGTGGGATTACACTGGGTAGTTGATGTTGCTGATTTAAATTGACGTTAAGGTTGATAATTGGTGGGCATGCAGGTGCAAATTGGTACACATTCCTTTACTTTTGATCATGTTTACGGGAGCACAGCTTCTCCCCCAACTGCCATGTATCAAGAGTGTGTGGCTCCTCTTGTTGATGGTTTGTTTCAAGGTTATAATGCCACTGTTCTTGCTTATGGCCAGGTAAATTATTTTGGTAATACTAGAAGTGTGGGTCTGTAATAAAGGCTACAGTTAAGTTTTCCATTTGTTTCCATATTCTTTCAATTTACATTTCAACAAAATGCAGACAGGTTCAGGAAAAACATACACCATGGGAACTGGTTTCAAAGATGGTTTTCAAACTGGACTAATTCCCCTTGTTATGAATTCTTTGTTCAACAAGATTGAGACCTCGAAGAATCAGGCAGAGTTCCAGTTGCATGTGTCTTTCATTGAGGTTTACTTACTCATTTCTTTTCTCTGTTCTATTTATGTTTACTGAAATCTTAACCTACGTGTGCGGTGTGCCCTTACAAATTTTCCTGTGATCCCCTTTTCATTTTGTTGAGGCTGTAAGCATTTTAGTTACTGGCGAGTATTTTGTCCAAGCAAATTGCTTTTAAACTAAAGCATCTACTAGAAGACTCTAATGTTCCCTAAATTACTGCATTTATTCTTTTTGGTGTAGTTGAGATCACAAGTAATTGATCATATAAGAAAACTGAGTGACTTTGTTAATTGAACGCGTGGTCTTCTTTTAGCCATAGTAGGATTATACTTCCATGCTGGACTCAAACTATACATCAAGTCCAAATTCTAGCTACATTTACATGCTCTTATCCTTAATTGAAATAGATGGATGAGAAACGTGGTGGCAACTCTGCACATGATCGACTTTGCTTATGGGTTATGCATTTTCCCTACTTCTTTTAGTTAGACAATACTGGAGATCGTGTTAATTCTTTCAATATGAAGTTTCTTGTCAATGCAGCATTACACTATAGTCTGCTTTCAGTTCTCTTCACTTTGAACCTATAGACTGATCAAACACCGTTTCTAGTTTCTACATATTGATCAAACTATTTTTGGACATAAACATTTTCCCCTATCACGTGGTTCTTTGTACAAACCTCCTCTGGACACGCTTTCCAGTTGAATAGCATTATGCATACTTTGTAAAAGTAATTATGTAACATTTTTACTAAGATAATTCCTTTTCCAGATACACAAAGAAGAAGTACAAGATTTGCTGGATTCTGCCTCTGTTAACAAATCAGAGACAGCAAATGGACACAATGGAAAAGTAAATATTCCTGGGAAACCCCCAATACAAATTCGTGAATCTTCAAATGGTGTTATTACATTGGCAGGATCCACCGAACGCAGTGTAAGAACACTCAAAGAAATGGCGGACTGTCTGGAGCAAGGATCACTTAGCAGAGCCACAGGCAGTACAAATATGAATAACCAATCAAGGTTGGAATGTAGTTAATTGTATAGTGTGTACTATTTTACTCCTTCGCTTGTTTTTTGTCTGAAATATGATAGATTCTCACATTGAACTCCAAAATTTAGAAAGAATAAAAATTGACATTAAATATTTTCTTTTTATAGTTATATTTCTCTTTTTTTAATGTGTTGCTTCATAGAATATTAAGCAGGAAAGTAACTTTAGTAAAATCCATTGAAGCGAACATAGTATTTTATTGCACGTTTGCTCTTTCTACTATGAATTGTTTTTTCTGCAAGTTAATTAATCTACGTTTATTTCTTACTGGTAACATGTCAATGAAGTTATTAAACTGAAGAAGCCTTACAGAAAACATGTCTTTTAGCTTCTTGAAGTACCTGCTTCCATGACGTTTAACTAAAACATCTGTTGTATATCACATGATTTGATTCAAATTTCTAAAGTTCCAATAATTTACTAGTGGACTTTCTCCTTTGTTAAGAAAGAAAATGTTTCAACGAGTAATACTTTGACACTTAAATTTGTAAAATCGAATATAACAACAAATGCAAACCAATAGCAAAAGTTATTAAATCCAGTCGTTGCTTGAATCCTGAAAGGATTGATTATTGACTCATGAAGATGCATTCTTTCTGCTGAATTATTTGTAAAACATTTATACTACACGATGAGATAATTTTATCTCCCTTTTGCTTTCACTTTCAGTCGCTCTCATGCCATATTCACCATTACAATGGAGCAGATGCGCAAGACCGGTTCTAATGATGGCAATAGCAATGAATGCATGACTGAAGAATATCTTTGTGCTAAGCTGCATTTGGTAGATCTTGCTGGTTCAGAGAGAGCTAAACGAACAGGATCAGATGGTCTCCGTTTTAAAGAAGGTTCTTGTTTTGACATTCTTGCTGGTTTTGGAAGTGTCTCTTGCGTGATGGTTGTTGACATATTTTTCATTGCAGGAGTTCACATTAATAGAGGCCTTCTTGCACTTGGAAATGTTATTAGTGCACTTGGAGATGAGAAAAAGAGGAAAGAAGGCGTCCATGTTCCATATAGAGACAGTAAACTCACTCGGCTATTGCAGGTTGGTTTCAGTTCTAAGAAATGGGAAAAACATGTTATTTCTGTCTGAGCATCTCCTCATTTGTGTACTGTATGCTGAAACTGTGAACGGGTGTGACAACTCATTTGATCAAAATAATGTAAAACTACCTCTTGTTTCATTTGATCAAATGAGTTCTCTTTGCACTTTTTGTTGTTAAAATGGTCATTGACATCAGGGACACCTCTTACTTCTCAATTTGTCAATAGTTATGATGCAATATTTATAACGGCCAATCTAATAAGTCCATCCCTTTTCCAGTGTTGTAATCTGACTTCTAATATTGAAAGGTACTCCTGAAATCCTTGATACTCTTTATTGTGTAACAGTAAAACGTCTGACATTAGTTATATGTTTTCTCACTGGAGAATCTATCACATGAAAGAAGAAGTCATCTCGGTGGAGAGAAAATGAACAAAAAATCGTGGACTGAGTTTGGCAATAATACCATATTAGGGCGCTTGATATTTTTAGGATTTGGCAAAATCTTCATTTTTTGAAGTGACTTCGTTTCTGTTTTTCCCTTGTTGATTTATTTCTAGTCTGTTAATTGAGTTATTTGTTGATTTTTTTTAATTAAGAGTTTCTGGAAATGACAGGATTCCCTTGGCGGTAACAGTCGGACAGTCATGATAGGTAATTCCAGTTTAACAACTTATTCTTTCTATTTTGAATGGATTGAATATCACAGTGAAACAACTTTTTTATGTTTCATTTTCACTGAACTTCTCTACACTTGGATCTTGCCAATGAAAGCACTTTGATCATGACATAGTGATACCAACTATATTCTTTCTTCTGGACCTAGAATAAACCATGCTAAACAGCCAAATGCACAAGTGCAAATATTTTCTAGTAGGTAGTTTGTCATTCTTGAGGTGATGTTATATAATGAACATATAACTCTTATTGTTTTTGAGCCTGTTAGGCTGTGGGTGGGTGATAGGCAGATACAGTGAGGAAGTCAAAGTACTGTTGTTTTGGGACACATCATGAGATGTATTTATCTGGCACATGAAGTCACAATTTTTATTCCATACATCTTCCATTGTCAGTTTAAAGGAGAAAACCCAAGGAAATAAAAGTGGTCTGTGGAAGAATGAAATTAAGCTTATCTAAGTTAAAATATGTAGTTGTATCTTTGAATTTAATTAGAATTGTTATCCTTCTTTTTGACGATCTTTGAGATGTTGCTATGTCTTGTTCTGGCGACAAGTAGATTCCTTCTATGTTCTTGCTTATGTCTGGTTTATGTGTTTTTCCAGCATGCATTAGTCCTGCTGATATAAATGCTGAAGAAACTCTGAACACTCTTAAATATGCAAATCGGGCTCGCAATATTCAGAACAAGCCAGTTGTAAGTCTGATGACAAATCTTATTTCATGTTTCTTCTTGTCATTTCTGGATCAAGAATCCTAAGTAGTTCTCACTAAACGTTGTCCAGATCAATCGAGATCCTGTATCTAGTGAGATGCTGAAGATGCGGCAACAACTAGAGTTTTTGCAGGCAGAACTCTGCGCCCGTGGTGGAGGTGCTTCCTCTGATGAAATTCAGGTAACTATTTGTTGTGCTTTGGGTGTAGATGTCACCTTTTTAAACATTAAATCAAGCTGTGGATAGTCTTCGGTCTTCACTAAATGACAATGAGGTTTAATTGGAAATTTCTCGTGTAGGTACTCAAGGATAGGATTTCATGGCTTGAAGCTAATAATGAGGAGCTAAGCCGAGAATTGCATGAGTACCGTAGAAGAGGCTCTGGCACTGAGCAGTGTGGGGCAGAAGTGAAGGTATATATTGAGCTCCCCCATTCATTGAACCCATTTTAGGAAAGAGGATTCATCATGCCTCCAGGGCTTTGGTCTAGTGGTAAGAGTTCAGCTTGTGATGTGAGGGTAGGCGTACATCATGGTCGAACCCTGTGGTAAATAAAACCTTGGTAATTGGTATTTAATTTGAGAAGGTGGGGGAGGGGGCACTGGTCAGCAGAGATTTCTTGGTTATATAAAAAAAAAGAAAGACAAACGGTATTCTAACTTAGTTGCATAACAGAATCTTCATCGTGATTTCAGGCTAATGGTGTCTTTTCAGTAAAAAGCGAAGGTCTCAAAAGGGGCTTGCAAAGTATAGAATCATCTGACTATCCAATGAGTGAAAATGGTATGCCATTCTCAACTTTTGGTACTTTTCAATGAGGTTTATATCCCGATTAGTATGTTTCGGACTGGGATGTTTTCTGGATAAGAAAGCCATTTTCATTGTCTTTAAGAATTTAAAACCTTAATATCTAAGCAGTTCAATAGTCTGATTTGGAGCCAGTCTCTGTACTGCCAGGTGATTCAGGAGATATGGATGACGAAGCAGCAAAAGAGTGGGAACATACCCTCCTGCAAGATTCAATGGACAAAGAATTGAACGAATTAAATAGGCGCTTAGAGCAGAAGGAGGTAAGGCAGACTCTTGCACTTAATGGTTGTCTTTTTTTTTATGTAATAAACTCGTATTTAGATGTTTGTTATTTGGCGTACTTGCAGTTAATTGTGAATATAGTTAATCAAAAATATTAATTGTGAATATGGAATTTAAACATGGGATAGCACTCTTGGTTGTGAATTTCTGTTAGATGATAACCTTCTCTGGTTGCTCGTTTTCCTGTCTTTGATCCATGTGATGATTTGATGTATATATCTGTGTATCAATTCAGTCTGAAATGAAACTTTATGGAGGCTCTGATAATACCATGGCTCTGAAGCAACATTTTGGAAAGAAACTTTTGGAACTTGAAGAGGAGAAAAGAGCGGTGCAGGTAATAAAAAGCAATGAAAATACTATCACACATTGTCATCCGAGCTTGTCAAACTGATGTTCCCTGTTTTGAACTGAACTTTTGATGCAGCTAGAGAGAGATAGATTATTAGCTGAGGTTGAAAACCTTGCCAATAATGATGGACAAGCAATAAAATTGCAAGATACACATTCCCAGAAACTAAAGTCCCTTGAAGCACAGGTCTGCCCAATTGTACCATGTTCATTGTATAGACATGAGTGTCATGGTTAACTCTAATATCTATAACATGTTGCTGACAGATACAAGATCTTAAGAAAAAACAAGAGAACCAGGTTCAGCTTTTAAAGCAAAAACAGAAGAGTGATGACGCAGCAAAGCGCTTGCAAGATGAGATACAATCAATCAAGGCACAGAAGGTTGGTTCCCATTTCTTCTTTGATTAACATCATTTGCACCACTTATATGCAACTTATATTCTTCCCTTTTATAGGTACAGTTGCAGCATAAAATTAAACAAGAGGCTGAACAATTTCGCCAGTGGAAGGCATCACGGGAGAAAGAGTTACTGCAGGTAGTTTCCTGCGATTACTTTTTTCACCAACCGTTCTTCATTTTGTAGTATGGTGGATAGCCATTATCTGAAAGGGATGACGTTCCTGCTATTTCAGTGATACACATGTTTTCATAACAGTCTTCTCTTTATGCACAGTACTGATGAGGCAAATGCAATTCATTCTGACCAAAATTCTACTTTATGTTGTTTACCAACAATAATTTCTTTGGAATGCAGTTAAAGAAGGAAGGAAGAAGGAATGAGTATGAGAGACATAAATTGCTAGCTTTAAATCAACGACAAAAGATGGTGAGCATTTCACGTTCCTCTATGTCCTTGCATTGTCTTTCATTCTTCTCCAACTGTTTTAGTGAAGAGAAACTTGATGTACATTCTAGTTGTGACACCCAAACAATCAATCTGTTTTTTAAGTGCTACAATACTACTTCATGGAATGGATATGTGTAATTGGGCATTTGATTCGATCCTCGAAGAAAAATTCGGCCACTTGAACATCTATTTGTACCAGAGTAGAAGACAGCCTGTTTCTAATTTTTTTTATACTTTGATCACAAGTTCCGAAAAGAACTTGTATTTCTTGAAGACCTAGCTCAATCAAAATGCAGCATGTATTAGAGAGGAATGTGTACACCTCCTGCCCAATTGTAGCTATTATACCTTTGACAGCTTTTGTTAAATGGGTAACATAAATTGATGGCTTACTAGAATAACGTGTACAAGAGTCAAGCTCGTGCAAGTAGGTGATCACAGTCAATATCTGAATGTTATATGGCATCATGGATTTATTTCAGGTTCTTCAAAGAAAGACAGAGGAGGCTGCAATGGCAACCAAGAGACTAAAAGAATTGCTAGAAGCGCGTAAATCTTCAGGTCGTGAGAACTCAGGTTTGCACTATATTTAGCTTTTATCTGATGCCTTATTTGTGGATTACTGGTGCAATTCTGATTTAAAAAATGCCTTATTTTTGCATTTTAACTTGTTAAACTTACTAATGTTCTGTTTATCATGCAGTTACTAGCAATGGCCATGTAGCAAATGGACAGGTACCAATCTTGCTCTCTTTTGGACTCTAATGGACTTTATTTCTGTACCTATTTGATCAAATAATTTAGTCAAGTATCTTTTGCATTCAGAGCAATGAGAAATCGTTGCAACGTTGGCTTGATCATGAGCTTGAAGTGATGGTGAATGTTCATGAAGTTCGTCATGAGTATGAGAAGCAAAGTCAAGTGTATGTAACAAAATTTATTTTGCCTAAATTAATATTCTCTTAATGTGTGCACACTCAACATATTCTGGGTTGCATTTTTAAAATGATTTATTTTCATCTCAGACGAGCTGCACTTGGTGAAGAGCTAGCAGTTTTGAAACAAGTTGATGAATTTGCTTCAAAAGGACTGAGTCCTCCAAGGGGTAAAAATGGTTTCTCTAGGTACATATACTGAAGGCATCTCTGTTCTATCTGCCAATAATGGATTCAGTATCTCCAAAATGCAGCCTAAGTGGCATTAAAAGAATACATTAAAGTGCTAAAGAAAGTTCAATCTAATGGATTTCTATTTGTGGTTATCTGTTCAGGGCATCTTCAATGTCGCCAAATGCTAGAATGGCACGAATTGCTTCTCTAGAGAATATGTTAGGCATTTCATCCAATTCTCTAGTTGCAATGGCTTCACAACTTTCAGAAGCAGAAGAACGAGAGCGTGCCTTCAGCAATCGTGGGCGTTGGAACCAACTACGCTCGATGGGGGATGCAAAAAGTTTACTCCAATATATGTTCAATTCTCTTGCAGATACAAGGTATTCTACTGATATGTTTTGTATCTTGTAATATGACCAAACTTCATAAGTAAAGATGGCTAGAATTTGTATGCTCATTTTTCTAGTGCGACTAAAATTATCTTAAACACTAGCTGGAGAGAGATCGTTTGAGCTTAGCAGTGGATTAGGTGTGTACTGCTTGGGTCCAATAGTGAGAGTTAGCCAAAAGATTTTTCGATCTCAGTGAATTGGGGACATCAAATGGTAATGGAAGTGGGGACATCCCTATGTCCACACAGATGTAAACTTTCACATCATCCCAGTCAAAAAAACAAAAAGGAGGACAGAAGATTTTCTTAAGAACGAGTGTCTAAGATACTCCAGTTTACAACTACCTCATGTGGTACTTGCGATAACGTTTTCCACCTCACAGTTCATAAGAATTCTTGAAGGTTTCTGACATGATGTCTAGCTATTAACTATGAGGAAAATTTGTAGATGCAAAATCTTTAGTTCTGTTTTGTGGCAGTCTTTGGGGTTTTCTTTGCCTTCACTCTCATTATTTCATCCAGATGCCAACTTTGGGAGAAGGAGCTTGAGATCAAGGAAATGAAAGAGCAGATGAAAGAACTCATTGGTCTATTGCGGCAGAGTGAAATTAGGAGAAAGGAAGTTGAGAAGGAGCTTAAGCAAGCTGTTTCAGTTGCATTGTCTTCCCCAGCTTCGGTAGGATCATACTCACTTGTATTTTCTTTTGTCCCAAATCATAAATCAAGTGTTTTAGATCTTACTTTAAGGGAAGCATGCAAGGCTTTCAAATAATGCATTGTGAGTTTGCAATACATGGCTGATTGAGACTTTCTGTATGCTATCTGGTTATTTACTTCCCAACTTTAAGTGCTCATGTTCAGATCCTCAGCTGTCAAAGTTTTTTTCTTTCTTTCTGTTACCATCCTGTAAAAGAACTCTATTTTGGTGTTGTTTATGCATACTCTTTAACTGTCCTTGAGTATTACATCTGTCGACAAAATCAAAATGGATTTATTCTGATCTTAGTTTCCTTTTTAGAGCTGTTAGTGGTGTCTTGTATTTTACATTTTCTTACACTGATGATGTTGTAATGTGAAATAGGGTAACTCTAACAAGCACTTTGTTGACGAAATGAGCGGTCCACCATCTCCAATCCCTGTACCAGCACAAAAACAACTCAAATATTCAGCTGGCATTGCTAATGCGTCAGTCAGAGAGGCAGCAGCCTTTATGGATCAAACACGAAAGGTTGCTTTATTATTTTACGTTTTCTTCTTTGACTGTTTGACAGTTGCCTAACTCTTGAGTTAGCATGATTAACAAAGAAATGCTGCTGATAATAAGCTCTAATGATGCAGATGGTACCGCTAGGCCAATTGACAATGAAGAAATTAACAGTAGCAGGACAAGGTGGGAAGTTGTGGAGGTGGAAGAGAAGTCATCATCAGTGGCTATTGCAGTTCAAATGGAAGTGGCAAAAACCTTGGAAACTCTCTGAGTGGATTAGACACAGTGATGAAACAATCATGAGGTCACGACCTCGTACCCAGGCTCTGCCAGATATTATGTGCAGAAATGGTCGCTAGCTTATTCGTGGCAACTGTATATTCTATTCTGATCTCTTTCGAGCCCTTACACATGGTACAGGAAGAAACTGGAAATAAGTGCTGGTAAGTTGTAATTTTTTTAATTGTACTGTAAATTTCTTTCACTTCTTCAAGGGTTAATGCAGTTTTGAATACAGGTATTATATATGCAGATTGCAGTTGAAGTAGTGGAGCCGTGAAGGAGATTTTGGTTTTAGGTGTTCTTACAGGAGTGGGTTTTAGTTGGGAATTGTTAGATTTTTGAATTTTTCAAACTGCAGCATCTTGTGAATATGTTGAAGCTACATAGGATTGCCTGAGTAATTGCAGAAGAATACTTAGAAGAAGGTGGATGATGAAGTCGCTAGTAGATTGATTATAGGACAAGGTCAAGATTTGTGTATACATTTTGGCAAATAACAATCAACTTGAAGGAATTCTTCCGTCTGATCTCATAAGCAATGTCAAAAGATCCTTTGCCTTGATTTTTTTCTTTTTTTTTTGTGTCATTCTTGATAAATTTGTAATGTAACATTGTGTGTAAACACAACATTGATTTTGTTTAAAGTAATGATAAATGCAGCATTTTCTGTAACAGCTGAGCCTATTTCTTTTCGTCATCTCCATTGTGAATGTACGTCTTGTAGAAAACACAGGAGACAAAATTTCACTCCATTTTATTCCAGCTGCAGATAAACTTGTTTACCTAGGCCAAGCTAGCTAAACGAACTTGGTAGGTCTGTTCAACAGATCTATAATTTTGGCATGCATGAGAGAAATTTCCACAAATGTATGCATGTCAAGTTAATATTTTGCTTTTTCTTTTGGTGGTGATGTATTTTGGAACTCACCCGTCATGCTCTACTAGAACAGTAGCACTCTTATGGCCACTTCCATAAGCAATTGATGCAAACAGTTATTATGATGCTAATTCTCAGAAGGAACCCATGATTTACAAGCACTCTATATGGACATGCTTCAATTATTTCAAAACATCTTGAATAGTACAAAGTGCACAACATACTCCAAAAGCTTAATACATTTTCTATTGTCAATATCTATAGCCATACGACTTTCAGTGCGACCTATGCATTCATAACTCCAGCTACCAAATCGGCCATGTAGTGCTTACAACAACATGCCTAGTGAGAACGTAAGTTTGGAGCCAAGAGCAAATTATGTATACTAGAGAATCCACTGGTTAAAATGCATATCATGATTAGTAGTGACATTACGAATGCAGCACTAAGTCCAATAACTTGGCATGGGAATGTATTCCATTCAAGTTGAAAGCTAACTCAATTTTTGCAACACCAGAATGAGTAGTGTTCATCTTTGCGATGGGTGCTAACCAGACCACCACATTGTAAGCAAACAAAGCTGCTTCCGTCAGAGAATGCATCAAACATTATCTGTTTTCTGCCAGTTTCAGATAGTATTGAAGTTCCATGAGCATCTACTTCAATTGGTTTATCCACTGTATTATGTTCAGAAGGTTGGGATATAGTAGGGATGGCCTCAGCAATGACACACTCAGCAAACAAAGAAGCCAGCTCATCTGCAGCCACACTTGCCTGTACTTTATTTCTGTACAGCTCCTGGGCACGATTAAGGGCTTGAATTACGGCCAGCTCACCACCTTTGGTTCTCATGGCCGTCACCACCTGTTGCCTTATTTAATTAGTACGAGATTAACATCAACACAGGAAGAAAATGCAAAGTTATCATGATACAGATGTCACTAAAATTCAAGAATATATGGCACTTGAACTAGACACAATGCAATCGCATGTATGTTCCTCTAAAATTTGCAACCCAGAGTCATGAGATCAATGCAACTGCTACAGGCACCATTGCATGAGATTAAGCTAACAGATATAAGATTACAAATCGAAGCTTCATTCCCCCTTCCCAGAAAAAAATCCCCCAAAAGAATAAAAGAGGACAAATTGAAGGAAAAAGATAGCAACCGCATACAGTTCATCTACTGTTCCACCAAAGTACCAAATTCTTGGAAAATTTTCCGAGAACTGAATTTTAAAGGGTCTCTTTAGTTTTGTTTATTTAGCTGTTTTAACCAGAATTTCTCGTTATTCTTAGCCTGATTGGTGCTTCGTCGCTAAAATCCACAAGCAGTTATAAGTTATAACAGAATGCTAAATTGTTGAAAGGAGAAACCAAACTAGATCTGATTCCTGTAGGCATAAGATGACTGCTTTTACATATTTGGATGCATTTTACATAAGCAACTAATTATTCATAGCCAACACTTGACACAATGCTAAGTTGTTGAAAGGGGAAGCTAAAAGGACTAGATCTGTTTCCAGGATGGCTGTAGGTATAATCAGCATATACTGATTATAAGATCATTGCTACATATTTTCATGCTTTTTCATAACTCATTATATATAGTTAACACGATGCTAAATTGTTTTAAGGAGAAGCTAAAAGACAAAAGACTAGAACTGATTCCCCGATGACAACAGGTATAATCAGCTAAAACTGACATAAGATGATAACTTTTTACATATTTGAATGCACTTTCCACAAGTAACTAATTATTTATAGAAGGAAAAGATACATTTTCTTATCACTCATCTAATGACAATTTCTTCCGATAAAATAGTTAGAAATGTAATTTTACATTATACATGCCACTCAACTGATCCATAAAAACAATGGTGACAATACATGTCACTTATCAGGAAATTAGAAAATATAGAAAATCCATACAAGTTACAACTCATTAGAAATTTTAGATGAAACATATTTACATATAAAGTAGGCCTCAAAACACAAGGAGGTGCACAACTGAACCATATTTTACAATAACACCACTACAAAAAAAAATTGTTTCTTTAACTTAAGACACTGAAACAGGGAGTCTAATAGACTTTCTTATATATCCCAGAAAAGAGTACGGAGAGCAGGCCTATAAGGATATGAATCAAATGGGATCTCAGATCAGTTTTCTACCTTGGAAGCTTATCCGGAAATTCAAAATTCCTTAAAAAGTGGCTATTTTTCACTTGGCTGGTTGTGAAAGAAGCTGCTCTAATTTAGGAGAATCTCATGAAGAGGGGCATACATATGTGCCAAGATGCTATTTTCGTGACCAAAATGCCGAAACAATTAACCATTTGTTTCTTCAATGTAAAGTAGCCAGCTACAGAGGCATAAGGTGGACTGTGCCTGAAAGAACAGAACAGGCTCTAATAAGCTGGAATACTGGGTGGTGGCAGCACAAACAAAGATAGATGGAGAATTGTCCCAGCAGTAATATGGTGGACCATCTGGAAGGAGAGAAACTCTAGGTGTTTTGAAGGCAACAGTAGATTAATACAAAAGAATAGGATATAGGGATAGTCTTTGATTTCACTCTTTAGGATGTAGTTTCAGTGCTGAATTTTTGGATACCAGCCTTAGCGCTGCTGATTTATATACACAATCTGTTACCATGTCAAAAAAAAAGTATAGAGTGGAGGACATCCCAATGACAAACTTACAAAGTTACATTGCGGTAATAAAATGTTTAAAGATATCTTAACATGTTATCTACATATCTTTCCTCCACTAAACATGTGTTCATCCTTCAATAAGCAATGGAATTGACAGGCAATGTCAAGTACCTATGATAGGGTATCTTACCATCCCACTACCTATATTGGAATACATTGACCACATTCACCACGGTGCCTATTTAATCATCTAAACTCATAGAAACTTATCCATGAAGTGACTATCTCATCTAGCAATCTATTTGTATTTATTGAAAGAGATGCTCTTACCGCATCTTCACTGACATCATTACAGGATAGTGTATCTTAGATCCCACAATAGATAGGTGTAAATCTCTTCCATACATATTACGAAAATACTCTTGCAATATTAATACAACTTTATAATGCCATTGGCTATGAGATCTATGGACGTCAGAATGTGTAGCTAAGAATTAGGATATAACCAGCATATATGCAAACCCAACACTTATGTAATTATGAACACAAGACATACATAAAACACAAGGTAGAATTTTTTATCCAAAAAAAAAAACAACGAAAAGAATTATCAGATGGACTCCTATACATATAATAAGATACAAGTCTCTTGCCAACAACTTGTGTAACATATGGAGAGTACAATTAACAACAAATGGTCATATATGTAATGATGGAGCAAGTGTTGCACTTTGCCCCAGACAATAAATATGACCTCAATTCCAAACCCTTGAAAATAATCTGATACAATACCTTGAAAATGAATTGTCCTTTAAATCCAATTTATCACGGTGTACTTATCATCTGTCTGGTTTGGATTGTTTAAGTATCTGACATTATTTAGATTAGTGACTATTGAAGAATGATTAGGACTACATCAGCTTCCATACGACGATTGTTGATTATTAGCTAACAGATGAATTTGTTGTTAAATAACATAATAACAATTGCAATAAAAAAGTGAAACTAAATCTGGTAGAGATTTCCAAGCAAACAGGCCCTGATCCTAGAGATATTCACAACCACAAAAAAACTAGCATTCAAATAAAACTCACTCGTTCACTCAGTAGGTAAACTAGTAAGAGAACATTCATGCTCAGTTAAACGAAGAAATCAAAATCAAAAAAAATTTATTCCGGAGAACGATGCTCTAAAGGTAGGGAGAAATGAGATTACCGCTTGAAGAGCTTGAGAAGGCTTGCCTTGATCGATAAGCTGGCGAGCCATAGTAAGCATCCCTCTAATAGCACCATCCTGGTCTGAACCTGAATGCAGTAGTGACGGTGACGGTGAAGGTGGCGCCACCGCCGCCGTGGCCTCCGCCTCCATCATGTCAGCATCTATACTGTCCATGGCATTTCAGTTACAGTTGCGATCTGTGACTTTCGTCGCCGGAGTTTTCCTATTTCTGACTCTTCTTCTACTCAAAAGGTTAGTATTTGATTGGAGATTTTAGGGAAAGATGAAGATAAAAGAGAAATGGCGAAGAGACAACCAGATATTTCTAGCAGTTTCTGGAATATTTGGCCCTTCGCACCCTCAACATTCATTTTTCCTCTCTGGCTCTTCTATCATCGTCCCGTTCGGCCGATTGCTGGACATATTGGGCTTTTAGCACCATGGCCCAACATATATACAGTCCAATAATGACCCGTTAATCCGAGTGCATTAAGCCCATTTGATGGAAGCCCCAATATGTCGGGAGTAGACGAGGATGGGTTAAAACAGCCATTTTTAACCCCCTTTTGTCAAATATTAACCACTATTTTAAAAGTTATTATTAATACTTAGCCAATCTTTTAACAAGGAAAAAAGTTATGAACAAAAAAATATCGCCAACTAAACTATGGTAGGTGAAGGAATTTGAAGAAATGACAAGTCGAACCCAACAAATGATTCATGTAATTCAAAAAAGGGCAAATTATATAAATCACATACTTTTAAGGTAAAATTATAATTTATCCCTTAAAAGTTTATAATTACATAAATCCCTCAAAACGGATACAATGATATAAGTGCTGATACATTAATTTGATGCGCGAGATACATTAATCGTTAAGTAAGATACATTACAGTTTATACATGATACACTAATCTGATGTACATTTTATACATGATACACTATTTGATGCGCGAGATGCACTAATCTGATGTACATTTTATACATGATACACTATCTTATGCGCGAGATACACTAATCTGATGCGCGAGATACACTAATCTGATGTACAATTTATACATGATACACTATCTGATGCGCGAGATACACTAATCTGATGCACAAAAATGAGGAATTTTGGACATTTGTAAAACTTATAGGGGATAATGGTAATAAGTAAACTAAAATGTGAGATTTGTATAATTTTTCTTTCAAAAAATTGGTGGAGTGTCAAAGCCAAAAATAACAATAGTAATAGGGCTCAAAATTTTGCTGAAGTTTCAAAACCAATCATATAAGTTTTTTCAAGTTTTAAACAGGGATATTCTTGTCCGAATTTTATTTTCAATACAAGTGTAACAATTCTATGGCTAATGCCTAAAAGCACCTGAAAGTTGGTCATCCCATCTAATTTGAGGGATCATATTCCATTTCAATGAGTTTCAAATTTCTATCTTGGATTATAGTAACAAATAAAAGCCCCATACCCTAACATTAAGACACTTGATTTATTAAAGCTATGGGTTGCTTGCCTCTCTTCAAGGTCAAATAGACAAAAAGAAATATATCTATATATATTAATTGAAGGCGTGCATACTTGCTCTCTAATTACATAGAATTGATATTATGATTGTTAACCGTTATTTGAAAAAATAAAATTGAGGTGTTGCTAGCTTATTCTTGAATTATGATCGATCTTCTCGATCATAATTCAAACAATAGTGTTAGGATATTTACATTCGTTGACTCACGATATTTAGAAATCAACAATGAACAATAGTCAAAGGACCTTGTTTCCAGTTTTTAGCAGATGGATGGTTGTGTCTGGTGTTTGTGGTCCAATTTTTCTTTTTCTGTACAAATGGGTGGAATGACTCTGATTTCGACTGGTGTTTCCTTGCAAGCAAACATCAAAATCTATTCAAAGGTATAATAAATAAAGAAACTACAAGCACGTTAGTAATAATTTTGTGGCAAAGGGACCATTTGAAAGTGGATGGGTTTCTTTACTTTGAATTGTTAGGTCAATTTTGTTATTTTTGTTGGGTGGAGTAAGAAAATTCGAATTCCCACTTCGTAGGGTTCTATTCAGGAAAAAAGCTTTTTATCAAAGATTTCATACTCGAGGCCTCTGGTTAATAAAGGAGCAACCCCATTCACTGCCCCATATATCTGCTTATGGTGGTTAGGTTAATTGTTGAAGCATATACCATGAGGTGTTTCTAGTATTACTATTTGTAATAAAGAACACAAATTTCCCAAACCTAAATTCAGTGTCATATTTATAAGGTGGAAATAATGGTTCAATACGAAATTAAAGCATCCAGCTATGCTATTAACTATAGTATTAATTTGTCCAATTAATTACCAACAAAATGTTACACCTACTCACCTCTATCAAAGCCACAAAATTATAGGGCAAAGTGAAAAATGTGTTCACCCTCCAACTATAATAACTACTCCATTTTTATGATTTCAACCAGCTAACACAAAAAGAAATCCAACATTCAAGTACTGAACTAAAAGTAGCTACCCAGCCAACAGCTAACCAGATGGCAAGCTGTTTTTTCTTTCCTTGAATTTGAGTAGATGTATATTAAATACTGCATTTCTTTATCGTCTACCAAGATTCAATCTTACTTAAACATCTTGAAGAAGTCAAACTGAAATATGTTATTGAGAAAAAACACTGCCAACAACATGTTGACCCCGAGACCAGATAAAGGAGGAGGGTTGTAGTAGGCTGACAACTAGCATAAAACATACCGATTTGTTTGGAAGTGAGACATAGTTATCCAATAGGGTGAAATAAGGGGATATTAACCTGCTACAACTTATCAACATGCTAACGAAAGTACAAGTCTTTCCCCTTTTGTTCCTTTCTTTTGCAATTACTAATATTGAAAAGTCTCATGTAGTGATTATAATACAAATTCAATTTTATAATAACGAAGATTTAAATAAGAATTAGGATTTAGGAGGGCCAGTGAGAAGGTCCATTTCATGACTATCTTCCATAACAACAGCTTCTTTAATCTCTTGTATCATCTTTAACACTTGCCACATTGTTGGTCTTTGCTCTGGTGAGCTCACTCTACAAGCCATAGCAACTTCAAGAAGCATCTCCAACTTACTATCTTCTCCAACACTACCATCATGATCCTCTCTAGTAGACTTCACCCAATGCAACATATCATCTGGCATTAGATATGGATATTCTGAAGGATGCTTACCCGTTAGAAGTTCAAGCAAAAGAACACCAAACGAATAGACATCAGCCTTGGCACTAGCTTGGCGGTGGTGGTGGTGGTTGTTGTGATTCAGTTTCCGGATTTCTGGAGCCTGATAGGCTACAGAATCAGGATTGTCATCGTCCGAGGGGACAGCTAGGATGGAGAGACAGTAGTCGGTTATGCACGCCTCGAAATCGGAGCCGAGGAGGACGTTAGAGGACTTGAGATTGCCATGGACTAGCCTCCATGCTTGGTGGATGTAGGAAAGTCCTTGAGCTACATCCTCTGCTATTTTCAAACATGAAGTCCAGTGAAGTGGCTTTGCTCTTGATGACTTGGAACCTGTACACGTGGCAGGTTGAATAGTTAAACTTTATTTCATATGCCACGTCAGATTGACCAAAAAACTCAGTACCGTCGTGGCATTAAATATGCAATAAAGCTATTATTTATATTACTTTATGAATTATTAATGCTAACCAACGTACTCTTATTAACTTCACGTTACGCAACCACACGTGAAACAAAATTAAAATAACATTCTTAATGCAGACAGAACTAGCTTCAATAATAATAATACTATAATCTATGATTAGGACACTAAACAAACATAAAAGTATTTTATGATGACAGAAATATGTGTCCAAAAATGTCATCAAGGTCAGCTGCAAGATTCTCTGTGTTTGTGAGAACATTGGGGTTGAGAAACGGCAACAATAGGGTATGGTGTATGGACCCTATTTGATTGGACAACACCTTCAAAATACTCCGTTCATTTAACAATTGCAATTATAATATTTTTCGCATAGTTTATGAGCATCTTAATAAATAATAAGTACAAGATATACGGAGAAGAACGTACCATGAATAAGAGAAAACAGGCTGCCATTGGGTTGATAATCATAGACCAAAAGCCTTTCTTGTCGGGCCTGAAAATAAGCCCGAAAAGGAACCAAATTCGGGTGCCTAAGCCCGCCCACTGATTCCATATGCTGCTCAAACTCTTCTTGACTTGTACCCGCCAATCTCCCACCGTCCAATCTCTTCACACATACAATCAGACGGTTATCAAGCACTGCTTTGTAAGTAGTCCCCATTGTTCCTCTACCTAAAAGCTCAGCAGAAGCTCTCATCAGCTGTTCCAGGGTATACACCTGCACCTCACCTGCACAGAATACTAAGCTCCCACTTTTACCCATCACTTGCTGCATTCCTTGTTGTACTCTCTTCACCTTCTCTTCCAGCTCATTGTTGTCTTCTTCAATTCTTATTACTGCTTCTGCATTGCCGCTAACACTTGGATCGAATGCGGATTTCTTAGTTTCTCCCAATTTCTTCGAGTTCCTGTGCTTCTTGGACGCTAATGCTAATAGTATAACCGAACACAAAAGGACTAAACAAGCTGTTGAAACTCCAATAATGAGTAAGGATCTTTTATGTGATTTGTTTTCTTTACGGCCCTGTCGTAACCCTTCGTTTTGGCCGAGTTCTGCCGGAGTTTTAGACGGCGGCGGCGTAATTTTAGTGGCGGCAGCGGTGGATGGACTGAAAAACGGTTGTATTGGACGGCATTCTTTGTGTACGATCTCACCACAAAGTCCTTTGTTTTCTGAAAACGACGCCGTTTTGAACCGGGATAACGTTTTCGTTACCGGAATAGGACCAGAAAGGGCATTGTGAGAAATGTTGAAGACATGGAGAGTAGATTGGTTCAGCGGTGGGATTGATCCGTTTATCCGGTTCGAGTCAAGCCGGAGATAGTACAACCGGTTCAACCCGTTGATTGAAACGGATATTGAACCGGTGAGATTATTATAGGAGAGATCAAGGGTTTTAAGCCTATGAAGAGTGAAAATGGAAGCTGGTATTGAACCGGTGAAGGAGTTATGGTCAAGGAAAAGAACTTTGAGATTAATAAGTGCAGAAAGGTCCGGAATCGGACCGGTAAGTGAGTTGTTTTGTAAACTCAATACTCTCAGTTGATCAAGCATAGACAATGTATTAGCTGGAAACGTACCTCGTAAGCTAAAACTTTCGATAATAATACGAATCACTTTCTTCCCCGAGCATTGTATCCCTTTCCATTTGCAGAATCTGAAACTTGTATTAGCAGAAAATGCAAGTTTGTTGTCCAAATCAGCTTTATATTTGAATGCTAACAATGCTGATGCATCTGAAGGAATCAACGAAACAGTGGAATGAAAAGAAACAAATAAAAACAGAAGAATGGTAAGTAGTAAGAACTGTTGTATTTTCATCTTGTTTCAGAAAAATTTTCCAGATTGAATTGTTGTGGAATATGTGTAGAGGTGCAATACGTGACAAAAGAGGTGGAAGAGTGAAGAGAGAAGCAGCTGTCTAAGAAGATATGGCAAAAGGCAGAGTCAGATTCACGTGAAGATTTTTGAGAAAGAAAAAAGGGAAGTGGGGACTTCCAATATTTAGTCTGGCTATATTTCTCTCTGTTTCTGTGTCAGCCATGGCCATAATGTCTCAGGTCGAAAATAAGTTATTTTAAAATTAATCAATATAAGTTATTCGATCACTATAATATAAATAATGAGATAGATAATTCAGTAACGATTTAATATTTATAACCAAACAAGGAATAAAATAATCTTCCATTTATGAACAACTCCTGTACAATAGGACTAGGCTACTCACTAGGTCATTCGTGAGGGGTAGTTTTGAAAAAAAACTGTTCATTGTATTAAAATTATAGAGTATCATGATTAGTATACTATGTTTGGCAGGAGTAGTATTTCAATTTGTTGTTTATAAAATTCAGTACATATATCAAAATATGGTATTTGTTTGGTTGGTTATCAATTTACATTTCCGTATACTGTAAATAAGTTTAACTTATGAGTTAATATTTACTTTATTTGCTTCGCTTTATCTGAAATGTTTTTATTTGATTTGTTTTTGTTTGTTGAGTGAAATAGTTTTTTTTTAATTAGAGTTTCGTTTAACTTTTCAAAATATTTTACGTCATTAGTTATGTTGATTTGATTTGTATAGTTTTAAAGTAGAAGGTTAGATATGGAAATTCAATTATGGTTAAAAAGATTTGTCATATTAGTTATTTCTCAAGAAGAGAGGATTTGTTGAATTTAAAGTATTCAATTTCACCAATAATAAGATACATTGACTTGCTTCACATTTAGAATTGCACAAAAAAGACTATTTATCTGGTCCATTACAAGGATCGTATTTGTATCTACTATGTTTAAGTTTTCTATGTTTAAGTTGTTAACCAAATTTGTAGGAGAATTGTTTAGTGGTCCATCTAATATTTTAGGTGCTGTATGAAGAAGAGTAGGACTGTTATTCATGGTCCATTGATAAGATTATACATGCTTTGACTAATGGCCCATTCTTGATTGGGCTTGTCATATCAATATGTTGTTTTTTTGGAATTTGGACATGTCAAGACATGATTTCTCTTCTCTTTTCACTCAATAATCATTCTACTTGAAAAAGAAACGTAACATCACTTGAATAATTGAGATACTTAGGAGGGTGGTGTATATGCAGCTTTACTCGTGACTTGTGAAGGTAGATAAATTGTTTCTGATGAACCTACGCTCAAATAAAACATATCACATAACGATTCTACCTTTGTTTACAATTATTAAACAACCGATGTATTCTATGAAGTTGCTAAGAAGATTCAACAGCAGCAGCATACCCAAAAGATTAGTTCAACTTAGTAATGGTGATTAATGACTCAACAAGATTTATAGATGGAAGCTTTTAAGAATCTTCATTTGTCTTTGTGCTTCAAACCAATACATTGATATATAGTATTGCACCCAAGACAAGACCCAAATCAAAATGGGCCTTCTAACAACTTATTGGAAAAATTACGTAATTAAGCAAACATGTGATATGTATTTACAATACACCACTATAGTTTAAAAGAATTACAATTTATAGTAGCTATTTTCTCCCTTCCTCTCTCTCTGCACTCACTCGCATATGTCTCCTCTCTCTACCCCCTCTCGCCTCTCTCTCAATACAAATACAAATGTTAACACTTTGTTATGCAAATACAAATGATAACAACTAATTATACAAATACAAAAGATAAGTGTAAACTATACATATCTTTTTCAGTGATATTAAATATAAATACACATATATTCAGTGATACAACATTGATACAAATGATAAACTATCATTATACAAATACAAAAGTTGAACTTGATACAACATTGATATAATTGTATTTGTTAATACAATTGTATTCATTGATACATATACATACTAATTACATATATACAATTATTCCACGGATATACAAATATAATCATTGATACATATACATACTAGTTACATATATACAATTATCCAACAAATATACAAATATACAAATATAATTCGTCCCTCACCTCTCTCTGCCCTCCCGCTTGCTCGTCTTTTTACTCCCTCTCCCAATCTCGCTCATCTCTTTCCCCTCCTAACATGTAATTATGAGCCGTAATTAAGCAAATTATATATGAGGAACTTTCACAAATAGCCACTATAATAAACTTAATTATGCTTCATAGCTATAGTTTGCATATTTACGGGTTGTAGCTATAGTTTAAGCTGCCTCATTTGTATAATTTGCGGGCACATTTGTATAATTTAGTTATTTTTGTATAAACTTGAAATAACGAATTTATACAATTACAAACGTCAGAAGTGCAAATAGTTATACAAATTCTGAATTATACAAAAGTTATACAAATTATATTATACAAATTCTGAATTATACAAATGCGCGAATTATACAAAACTAAAAAGTTGAGATGTGTAATTATAGCTAAAAGTAAGCCGCGAATTGTAATTAAAGTAAACTATAGCTATATTAAGTAATTAACTAGTATATGTTTGCTTATACGCGTAATTTTCCCATTATATATAGCTATTTTTGAAATTTACTCTTAACTAATTCAGCCTTTTTTTTAATTAAAGGTAAAAGAAAAATAAAGGTTTTAGATGAAGTAAACCTTTGACATATATTATATGATAACATGTTGAACTAATCTATTATATGTTAGCTTCAAAGATTACTTTGATTGATTGCCATATAATTTGATACGGAGGGGTATATCCAGGGGCGGACCCACGTGTTGTCCAAGGGTTCACCCGAACCCCCTCGATAAAAAATTACACTGTATATATAAGGTGAATTTTTTGGATTTATATGGATATATATATTTTGAACCCCCTTAATGACAAGGTGAAGGAGATAGCCCAGCGGCAACTCCCTTTAAAATTAAGCCTGATGTCCAAGAATCGAATCCCTGGGTTAGCGTTTTTTTTTAGTTCCAGTTCCGATTTTCATGTTTTTTTTTTGTTTTTTTTTTAATAAAACGTGCTAAAATGTGGTGTTAACCCCAAAAAATTCAAGGGTCCCATACTCCCATTCCTAAAAATTGTACCTATAAACTATATACTACTACTTCCTTGAAATTTTATTTTGTTGGCTTATTTACACGTTTATATTTTTATTTTTCGAACCCCCTGAACGAAAATCCTGGATCCGCCACTGGGTATATCATATATTAAGGAAAATCCAAGTACATTCTAGTTCTTGCTAGCTAGTTTATATCATATGTCCACTAACCAAATTAAATAAAACCATTGAAAACAAAGAAAGAGTGATTGTATGACAAAGCTGTTTGATAATTATACATAATAAAGTGATAAGTTATTGTTACTGATGGACTGTTCAGAGCTGGACATCCACCAGCGCTGCACTAACGCCATGGCAATAGTCGGTCGATGGTGCATTAAATATAATTTAGTTTAAACACTTTAGTATTTTCCAGAATTATAATTAGGTGATACTACTAATTAAATGTAAGCATATATGCACCTTGAGCTGAAATTGTGTCATGCTTTACTTATGTGGTTGCTTGGTTGGTGGGATAAGATACACAAGAATATCTCGTGATATGATCTTATAAGCAAATGCGGGATAAAACAATCCCACATTTTATCCTACAACCACAACATATCCCTCGTAATTTCACGAGTGTGATTTGAAAAGAGTAGAATGTGCGACCTGCCAGTATATCATGAACTGAACCTATGTCTCTTCGAGTATGCGTTTGTGTTGAGCTTTGCTAAAACTCTAGTTTCATGATAATTTTGCTTGCGATACCTTGACATGCACATGAAGGAAGTACTTCAGAATTTGTAACGATCCTTCCTAGCCGTTATGAGATAAAGGGGGAGAGTCACAGTCTCCCTTATTTCCTAACAATAAAATTCTTTTTTGGAAAGGCCAGTAACAATGCTCATAACTCAATAGTGAAAGAATTTGGGCCAGAAAACTTTCCGAGTAGCGACATATAAATTTTCTGCTAGATCAGCCTCAGACGGGTCGTTACAAAATTAATTCAGTTCGATCTATTATGGTATCTGTAATTTAACTACATAAGTAATTATTCAATGAGACTTCTGTTCTTTATCCATCTTTGCCATTAAATTAAGAGCAGTATCTTTCCCGTAAAAATAACGTAAATTTACAACTGAGCAATACTCCATAAACAGAGATCACAAATTATTATGAGATATCACACTCTGTTCAATGGAAAATACAAGCTTAATTTAATTAAAACAAAAAAGATTGCGAAGATGGGAAATGTATGTTTATGATCAAATACCAGAATTTCTAAGGAGCTTTTCCCGAACCATGCTAACACAGAATGCTTTGTATATCGAGTTGTGTTGCTATGGAGCCAATTCAGGGAGATCCAGAGGAGGTGTTTTGAAATTTGAAAGCCAACAAGGAATATAATTATATGTAGCCATATGAGGACAGTACCTTGGGTAAGCAAAAAATGCAACACATTCAGCTATTGATCTTTGAAATGGAAAACCAGGAATACAATTATTCCTCAAATCAAGCACTCCATTTTCTATCAATCTCAAGCAAATTGGCCCAAATCCTGTAAAATAGTTATCGGACAAGGATAAATTTGCCAAATTCCCCAGGGCACAAATCACATCAGGCACTATCCCATACATCTGATTTCCAGCAAAATTCAACATTTCTACATTTTCCAAACACCCTAATGAGAATGGAAGTGGACCGGTGAGTCTATTATTGCCAGCATCGAAGACTATTGCTTCGTTTAAGAATCCTATCTCGTAAGGCAGACATCCACTTAACAAGTTGTTAAGCAGCAAAATCTCAGACAAACTCGACAAGATTTTGGAAATACTATGTGGGATAGGACCGAAAAATCTGTTGTTAGCTAAAGTAAGATATGTGACATGGCTGGTGGCGATGTTATCAGGAAGCATCTGCATGAAATTGTTGTTGTTGATGAAGAGCGCGTCTAATTGATCTTTAGTGAACAATTGAGGTGGGACTGATCCAGTGAAAGAATTGAATCTTATATCCAATATATTTAGGCTATTCATGCCCAAAATTGGACTAGGAAATGGCCCGAAAAATTGGTTGTTACTAATATCAAGTTCATAGAGATAAGGAAGATTTGCAATTTTTGGAGACAGAGTCCCACCAAAATTGTTTGAATTAGCATGGAAAATGGCTATATCAGGAAGCTGATCAAGGAAGCCATCAAGCGTCAACGCGCTAAGTTGAAAGCCATTGAAATCAATAGATGCAAGAGCAATTGCTGAATTGTTGTCTGGAGGACTTTCACAATAAAAACCAGTATAATTACATATGTTTGGACCAACCCAAGTTTTTGTAATACCTAGAGGATCAGCAGAGATGATATTCTTGAATTTTTGTATAATGGGGTATACTATAGCAAGCCTTTGATCTGCAAAAATCAATTGGTTATATCCCTTTAGTGGTTGTGCTGTTGTAACACTGAAGAAAAATATTAGAAATTTGATAGTTCTATTCATCATGTCTCAAAACTAAGAAAATGAAATGAGAGAACAAACCAACAGATCATCAATACTACTATATAGTCTCAATAAATTACTTTTTTTTGTCATCAGTGACGAATCCAGAATTTTCATTAGGATGGTTCAGAACATAAAAAGGTAAACACACAGAAGAACTTAATTTTTTTAAATTTTCTTAGAACAACTTGATTAACCAACCAATACTGAGTGTGCAAAAAGAAGCAACAATGAATGGATCACTATTTTGGTTGTGGCCAGGGACCATAATGCTTTTCATTATTAAATCTTGCACATAAAGAAGATGTCATGTTACCTTTTTGACATTTTTGGTTATCTGTTTTGCCACTAGTACCAGATTTCAATATTTAGTAAAATCTTTTGTACTAAATACAAACTCGGACGCCTGTAATCCAGTCAATATTTGTTCCTGTAAGGCTGTAACTATCAGCTTTTGTTGCAACCCACCCAGTCTACTAGAAGAGGTGAATTCGAGATTTAAACTGAATTTGTCATTGAACTCATAGCTTATTTTAGTTATAGATTTTGTAATTAAATATCTACGAATGTTTCCTAATATAAACTAATGAATTCATCTGAACCTATTTTTCATGAGAATCATCAACTGGTCTGCTCTTCATTCTTTTGGATTAGATGGACTTAGTGATATATGAGAAAATCAATTAAGAAGACTTTTTTTGTGTTTGATTTGTGATCCACTTTAATCAAATTCCATACAGAGATAATGGGCCTTGAATTTCTTTCTGTTTTAAACTATGGGCCTAAAAACTCTTATGATGAGCAACTGAATCTGCTGACAGGCAGGCCCATTGGCAATAATAGTTATTAATTCTTGGGCAATTCTTCGAGTATAAACTAGTTTAGCTCACTTGTATGAATCTGTTGTGGGCTAATTTATTCAAATAGATCAAAGCAATGACTTCATGAAACATATGTTCAAAGTGTTGAATTAAGGTAGAAGAGTTTGGTTAATAAATTGACTAGACCAATTGCAAGACTGTAAGAATTTGTGCTTTTGTACCAGGGCATAGCTACGTTGAACGTTGATTAGTTGAACACTCTTTACTGAAAAATAACAATGTATACGGGTCAAGTATCCTCGTTGATAAAATTTCTGACTTCGTCGTTGTGTGGCGAAGTAGTCAAATTTTGAAAATTACAAGTAGCAAACAATCAAATATTGAATTCGTTTTATGGTTACAAAAAAAAAATTGACCCATCGCCAGTTCCGACAATGAAAGAGGACATCACTAAAGCCCAAATTTGACTAACCAACGTATCAATACTGTTCACATTCTGACTCTCAAATTTTCAATATTAACTTTCACTTTCACACATTCTTGTTAGGATTAACTTATAACCTAAGAAAAAAATGTTATCTTACGTTATAAAAAATATTTTATATATAGTTCAAGTCTTCATGGTTTCATCATTCATGTAGTCAAATACTCAAATTTTGACTAAATCAAATAATAACTGATTATTGAGTTGCGCATTTTATGTGTTTGGACCCTAATGAAAGGGTCCATCATTAACTTTAAAATACTTTTTAACTTAAAACATCTAAAATTAACTAATTCAAACAATTAAAACCTAGATGACTTTTATCTTTTAATTTTGAACATAATTTGAGAAAAGTCATATAAAAATCCAAGAATACAGCATAGGATACCAAATAGTACCATGTAAAGGAGGGTTCTCGTAATTTGACCAGACAAAGTTATCTACTTGGGTACAGGGCACGTTCATCTCTCCACATGTGATCCATTTTCTACAGCTTATTACAAAATACTATTTCTATTTTCTATTTTTTATGCTCAAATATGTCAAAGGTCCGCCAAATATTTTTATAATCACCTTATTAGAAATAATTATCTTAAATTATTTTAATCGTTCATTCATTTTTATTTGTCCAATATACTAAAAGTAGTGATCCACTTTTACTTGTTCAGTTTGAAAATACAAAAGATAATTTATCATTTTGTATCTATTTTATTTTGTTATTTAATAGTACTATTCAATTCTCAATATTTACATGACTTAGAATTAATAGAGGTGATATAGTAACACTATGTTTTTGTATATATAGTTTTTTAATTAAAAATGTCTCAAGTCAAACATAAACGAGTAAATACAAACGAAGGGAGTACTCGTCAATTACCAAACCAATATAAGTTTAATTAAAAAAATTCCGTTTTACCCCAACAATTTTTTTTGGAAGCCTACACAATTTTATAAGTTCCAAAAGTTTCCTTCTCAAAGGAGTATATTAATTGATAAATAAAGATAAATTAGTAAAATTATCCAACAAATACTTCTTAAAAGGCATATAGAGAATAAAATAGATAATTAATAGTATGAAACGAAAGAAGAATCCAACACAATAGATCATTAAAAATATTTTTTTTGTAAAATCAATTTACTCGCATCTCAATTATTTCACAATTTTTTTTATACTTCTTCTATTCATCAGCATAAACACCAAAAAACTATCTATCAAACAACCTAACTATTTTCTGTCTCTATTCAATTATCATGATTTCTATCGCACTTCATTAATTATTTGTGTTCCCATATTGACTTTGCAATATATACACACATTAAGTTGTGCAAGTTGTGACCCACGCACACCACCCAAATCGTTATCTGTCCCTTGAGTCAATCCACAAATATTAATTTCAAAAGATTTATCTCGAACCAACATCTTTCCCTCAATTATTATTCCAAATTAGCCAAAAATAATTTATTAGACAATTAGCTGGACCATACATTTGAATAATATACATAAAAACAACACTACCTCAAAAAAGTCCAAACTGATGTAACACCCACCCATATTCCCATTAATTATATATACTATAAAAAAATAAATATATAACTTAAAGTTTGTCAAACGTCTCACTTACGACACGTTCTTGATTAGACTAATCCCAACTTGATAAAATTCTTTAATCTTAATTCCCATTGACTAACTATTACGGTAGGAGCCAAAACTCTTTAATTTATTTTTAATTGTTTTTTAGTGGAAGATGGAATAAGTGGACTTCCTTGCTAGAACCAACCTAACGTGTATAAATAATTAAACGTCAAATCATAAAATTAAACAAAGAAAAAATAAATCTTCCAACATGATATGTATAGTGTATTAAATTAAATTAAATTATAATTTTTTTTAAAAAAAAGTACCCACTAAATTTTTGCATGATTCAATCTCCACCAAATCCACAATTTGTGCTCTCTATCTTCTTTTCAATTTTTTTCCACGCATAATCATAAGTATTTCAACGACAAATACATAGAGAGAATAAAAATTAAACAAATATTGCCTCTTTTTTTTTCTTTAGGCGTTGACCATTAGATCGACGGTGCTGATTTACTCTTCATGTTTCTAAAGAAGATCTGAGCCGTTGGTTATCATTAAGATTTAAGAAGATTCAAGAACATGAGCTCCTGGTGTTTCTGTAATGGAATGGGAATGATTGTGTTCTCCTTCATATGTAACAATCAACATCGCTGGATCATCTAATGCTCTTTCTACATGTTTTCTTGCTGGACATCCTCGTACACTGCTACATTTGTAATATCCTCTGGAAATGTTCAAAATCAAAATCAATACGGTTGCTCGAATGATAAACCCCTTTAAATTAAATATGAAATTATGGGTTCGAGTCATCAAGAAAGCGAAAAAAGTGAGTATTTACCTAGGATGAGGAGAACCCTTGATGGGTTTTTGACCATATTTTCTCCATGAATAATCATCAGGTGGAATATCAGCCATTTTCATGCTAATAGCAGGGACTCTTACTACTCTTTTGACTCTTGATTTTCTGAATAAATTATCAATAAATCAGTTAAAATTCACATAAATTTGTAAAGATCTGTATAATTATGGATTTAAAGTGATAAAAATGGAATCTTGGGGTTGATTTTTACCTTTTCTTTGGGCAGTGGCAACGGCCAGAGGACCCACCGGCGCTGCTGCACTTGATAGCAGTATCGTCCATGGAACTACACTTTCTTTTGAATGAAGAAGTAGAGAGAGGTGGCCGGCCGGCGGATGAAACCTGAGAAAGATTTGTTATTTGAAACCCAGAAGATAAAGACTGTTGTAAGCTCTCTGTTTCCCCTGTTAACGATGACATAAACGACGTCGCCGGCGACGGAGAAGCAAAATTAATGGTAGTTGATGCTTCTTTCCTCTCAATCGACCCATTTTTCACTAATTGAAGATGGTTATGAGGTAACGGAGGCAATCTTTGAATTGGGGTCGGACAGTAGATTTTGGTATTTGAAGTTTGGGGCTTTTCGATTTCTTCAATTTTGGGGTTCTGATTCTTAAGGGGTTGTTGTAATTGTTGTGGTTTTGATGGAAGAGGAGGAGAAGGAGAACTAATTGGGCCTCGGCGGAATCTAGCATGACCAGTTCTGTTTTTATCAAGTAAAGAAATGAACTTTTTGAATTTGTTTACAGCAGCATCAGCTACAGCTTGATAATCTGCAGAAACAGAGGAATTACCTAAAGAAGAAGATGTCGAATCTTGAAAATTCGGTTTTTGTTGATGTTGATTTTGATGAGATTGAGACAACAATCGGATTAATTTCTCAACGCTTTGAAGTCCGGCGGTCGCAGCTTCTTGTACAGCGGTTTCCTCCATTTTTGATGAAAAATTATCGGTTCTGTAACCACTGTTCATTAAGTCTACAGCCATGTTTAGAAAACCATAGAACAGAGAGAAGAAGAAGAAGATTAGAAAGAGTGAGGAGAGGGGTAGAAGATATAGAAATAAAAAAGAGAGAGAAAATGGAGGAAATTCTTATTCTAATCAATGAGGGAGAGAGTCAAACTTATGATGCTCCTTTTTCTCTTTTTTCTTTTGTTTTTTTTCTCTCCTTTTATTTTGAACCTTTATCTTAATAAATGACTTTTTTATTTTTTTTTGTCTTTGACCGGATATTTGGGTTTGAAATCGAAACCTTTGATTATTAACCAGAATCAATACAATTTATAATTAATAACGAGAATTGTGATGGAATGATAAGTATTCTGTTATTTTTAATTAAAGGTATCGAATTCTAATATAGATATCGAATACCATAAAAAATCAAACAAAATATATATATGATTGTTAAAATTCAAAATATTTAACTAAATTTTTTTTTCGTATCTAAACTCAAATTTAAGACATTTAATTTGTTATTATATCCAATCTTTATTGATCTAAATGTAAATGACTAAACTTTGACCTTATAGCTTATAAAGGGGTCATTTGTAAGTTGATTAAAATTTTATAGATATCACTAATATATAAATTAGTTATGATTTCTGTCTCAATTTATATATTTAATGAAATTTAACTTTAAAATACTTATCTTATTTTTAATAGAATCATTTATATTCATACAAGTATCTATCACTTATTTTAGATCACTCCGTAACTCCAAACAACATCTAAAGGATTAAGCCAATTATATGTGTCCACGTTAATTATTCATTTCTTTGTAGGAAAGAAAAAGAGGGCATTGACTATAGTATTTTTTTATAGTGTATTGGAGACCGGTTAACGGGTAAACCGGTGGAAAATGGAAGATGACGGAGGAGGAAGGAGGCAGAAAGTCAAAAGGAAGTAATGAGCCGTTAGATGAATGAATGGTAAAATGAGAGTTAGGTTGGAGCCAGTGAGGTAGAGTTGACTCTTTAAACATCTTTTAATGCAAAAGTCCATATGGGGTATCCATAAAGTCTTTTTTATTTTTACAGGCATATGATATTTAAAACCTACTCTTATGCATTTATTTTTACTTACTCATTATTTTAAAATGTAAAAAATACTCTTAAATTCGGTAAAATTAAATTAAAAAATCCTTTTTTGTTAATAGTTAAGATAAAAAAAATGAGTAAATTTTAGATTTAGCAAACATAAAAATCATATTAGCGCTATATAACTACAATTTTATTATTTGTGCTCAATAGCAAACATGATTTGTATCAAAATCGCAGGCAGCATCTGATAGTATAAAATCGCAGACATCTGATTTGTATAAATTGGGTGTCTGTGTTTATGAAAATTGTGTTTGTATATCTATATGTTCTTTGTGTTTGTATATCTGCATAGAATTTGAATTCGTATACAATTTAATCGAGTTAAAACTGTTGTATTTGTATATCAAATCTCTCTCTCTCTCGCTTTATACAAACACAAATTATACATAACAAATTATACATCGTATTTTGTATAATTTGTGTTTGTATAAAGCGAGAAAGAAAGAAATGGAAAAAAAGAACTAGACAAGGGAATAATTGTATTGTATATTTATAAGTATATAGGACGAAGAGATATGTATATGTATTTGTATATATATTTTTATCTCGCTTTATACAAATGCAAACACAATTTATACATTTGTGTTTGTACAAAGTGAGAGATGCGAGAGAGAGTGACGAGCGAGATTTCTAGGGAGAGAGGCGAATGGCAAAGTATTTGCTACGAATTAGAATTAAATAAAACTATGATTATAACATTTATTTTGAATTAATAGTTTGTTATTTTATACAAATTTTCCTTAAAAAATATCTTTACTACTAATAATTTAATTTTAAAATATCTTTATTATTATTAAATGGGTGAAAAATATTATTTTTTGTTTTTAAACACATCATATTCCTAATAAAAATATAACCTTGAAAATAACTTTATTTTTGTTATCTTTCTTTAAAAATCATTTTAACTAACATAAATGTAGGAAGTAATTTTTTTCTTTCTTAATCTCATTTTATCAATTAAAACAGAATAACTTTATGTACTTTTTCAACTGATAATATATGTCATATATATAAAATATTTTTATTTTTTTGATTATTTTTAAATTGAAGTAGGATAAACATTTTCTAATAAAAATATTCTGATTAATAAAATGAATGCCTTTAGAAAGCAAGAAAAAGCATATTTATTTAAAAAAAATATTTTTGAACCAAATTATTGATGACAAGGACATTTTAAAACCAAACTACTAACTAAGACATATTTATTCAATTTCATATAATTTATGAATATTTTTTTACCCCTTTCCGTATTCATCATACTAAAAAATATGTTCTTTCTCATTATTTCTCAAGACCCATAATCAAACGTCAACAAATAAATTCATTAAATATATGTTTGATCAAATAATATCAAATAAATTGTAATACAATAAAAAATAAAAAATAGCATATACATACTCATGTTATGTTTCAAAAAGTTAGTTCGATTAAATTCATGAAAATAGGGTCATAGATCCCCCATAATTATGGGAAATTGAATAAACTTGCCCTCCATTTGAATTTGATCCTAAATATGCCTTTACCATTAGTGAATTTGCTCATATTTATCCCTCAAGTCCTCAACTATGGGAAATAAAATAACATTGTCCCCATTTCGAATTATGAAAAATAGAATAACTTTGGCCCTCATTTGCATTTGGTCCTAAAATATAACCTTATCATTAGTAGATTGACTTAGATTTTCTCCCTCAATACGAGAAGTTAAATAACTTTATCCTTCGTTAAAAAATGATCTTAAACATACTTTTATCATTAATAAATTTACGTTTAAAACTATTTAAAAGTGAATAAATTTCGATCAATCAATAATTACGAGTCTTTTAGGACCTACTGGTGTCTTGTTATGCTCAGTCTTCGTCAAACTTGAAATTAAAACCACACAAAATCACAGTATAGCTAGCTAGGTCACAGCTCACATGGGATTCTTTTTTCTTCTTTCCCTTTTGTATCTTTGGGTGACTTTCGTTTTTTGTACTCTTGTTAAAATTTCCTCTTGTGAGTTTTGACAAAATATAAAACAGAATATTAAAAAATATATTTAAAAAATAATTATTGTCTTACACCAAATGAACATTGTAGGACCCTTAACTAGTAGACACAATATTCTCAAATCTACTTGGGGATCATTTCAACAAATTGTACAAATTGTCAACAAGTGAAAGACATAATTTCTTGTTAGATTTTGCGTATACTATCTTTATTTTAGTTAGAGTAACTTTTTCTTTCTTTCTTTAATTGGTCAAGTTGATCTTTTTGTTAATAAAATAATTGTAGTAGTTCAAACCTAGGAATCATTGGGGGTTTAAATTGTCTTTAAAAAGAAAGAAAAAGCAAAAAAATGAGTGATGTAATAATAATGTAACGTATCTCGAGGAGAAGAAAATGGATTTTAAAACGGAAAAAGAAAAGTAAAAGTTGACAAAGGTGAAGATATTGGGAGGGGTGTTGTACAAGTAGTTGGGTGGATTGTCAACTTTGAAGTTGAAAATAAAGGACAATTTGAAATTCAAAGTAGTATTTGAATGTGAGTTTTACTTTGAAATACTTATAAACCATAGTAGTCCGTTGAACTATAATTATCAATTGAGGGCATCGTACTAATATAGACTAGTTTTTTAATCTTAATAGATTTCACATCGATCATTGATATTCTTATAAATGTTATTTTTATTAATATTTTAAAAAACTAATGATCAAATCATTGAAAATAAATATAAAAAAATATTATTTGTAGCCAATAGGTATCATATTTTTTTGTTTTTCATTTTGTATCTAATATTTATTTTAGAATCTGACGAATTCAGATTCATGCTAATATTGCGTAGAGTTCAGTAAATTACAGGAAAGGCTGAAAGCGTTTTTTATCAGAATTTTTTCTATTCCTAAAAACTCAAACCCAAAATCACTTTGATGAAAATAACAAGTACCCCTAATTCTACTTATCTCATAGTAGTGCAAAAGATCCTATATTGTTACAAGATTAACCAAAATTTCACTCCATAAAAAAAAGCCATAAAATAAAGCAATGAAGCATTGACTTTGAAGCTGGATCCCACTTTGTGTTGGCTTGCTTATTAAGAGTTGAGGTTTCAATAATTATGAGGGCATTTTTACACTCCAAAACATTTCTTCAAAGTCAATCTACTTCTTCTTTTTTTGGTTGAGAAATGCTTTTCTGTCGTAGGTTTCTTCTTCTCAATCCCAAAAGGATTTATTTTGCCGAAAGTAATAGATTATCTTTTCTCTCAAACTTAGGTTATTGATAAACAACTAATAAATGGAAGTAGGTTAATTTACACGCACTCTAACTATTTTATTTGATATATATGTTACCTTTCGTTAACACAATCTTATATCGTCTCCCTAGTTTGCAAATATGGACTTCTTTTAACATGCATGAAAAAGTATTACTTCTGTTCTTTCAATCTATATGGCGTTGTTCCATTGATTACTTTTGTTGTTTCAATCTATATGGCGTTGTTCCATTGAGTACAAAATTTAAATAAAATAAAACAATACTTTTTGAAACTTTTTTATCCAAAATGTGTCCATGAATCATCCCATTGAGAATTAAAAATAAAATAAATTATTTTTAAATTAAAAAGTATGACATTATTAAAAGAAAGGTTAAAAAGAAAAATTCAACACATAAATGGAGATGAAAAAAATAAATAGTAGATGACATAAAATAAAATAAAATGACACAACTAGTTGGAGTATGACAGGGTAAAAAACGACGACAAATTGGAATTCGACAAGTTGTTTTTTGGTATAGTAAAACAAGGAAATTAATTAACTCATTGACTGAGAATAAATTAACCTAAATGGACAGAAATTGTTAACCTAATTACTTAAATGTATATCTACGGTATGAAAAGATAGATTTCGAGACTCGAGTTCGAGCTTTGAGTATAATTTTTTTTGGATAAAAAGTGTTATACTTGAATGAGGTCCTAGTTAAACTCCAATATATTTATCGAACATCAAATAGAAAATCAAAAAATATCTATGAAAAGGACCAGGGCAAATATTGAGTGGTCAAAACACTCTAATGAATTAAGTCGTTTCATATTTTGGAAACTTCTATGACTTTTCATTAGTATTGGGAGTTCACTGTAATTTTAAACGATTCAAATACGCGTAAACATAAAATATATCCTACTTCCTAGCACAAATATGTATTTTTTAGTGCTTCCATTTTATTTCATCAAAAGATATATATATTTTAAAAAGTCTTGGGGTTTTGATGATTGTGACAAGGTTAACGATGCCAAAAAAAAAACGTGTTTGACAAATTTGCAGATTATAGAATTTATGGTTTCACTTATAGGTCGTAATTATTTTAATATCTGACTTGTTTTGGGGTTGAAATATATAGAGGTTAGTTTTACAAATTGTAAGTAAGAAAGATATTAATGTAATAAGTTTGGCTTCGGTGGATGTAGAATTTTTGTTATGTGTTTATCTGAACTCAAAAAAATTTATTCGACATATAGATTTATATTAAAAATTTACCTAAATTTTAATGAATATAAGGTTTTGATTAATAACTAAAACAATACAATAAATTTATTACTAAAAAACTTTATAATTAAAATCATAAATTTGTCTCTAGCCCCGCATATATAAGAAAGGTCATGTTAATATTAAAATCTCTCATATATCCTTGAGAGTGAAATATTAGCATGACCTTTAATTTAACATCATCAGAAATAATTTTTTCACTTATTTCAAATGTTTAAAAACTAATTACAGAGGTGATTTCAGTTTTTACATAAAGAAAATTTTCTCTAAAGTTGTTTGGTTGAGGAAATAATTGAAAAGCTTTTTCAAAATGGTTGTTAAACTCGAAATAATAGTAATAATAAATAAATAAAAAGTCATAATGGTGTATTATTAATGGGTGGAAATATTATAAGTTGACCATTTTTTAATCCCCGTGTTTGAAAACTAGCCATTGTCCATTTATTATTGAGATTTGTGGAACTAATTATGCATTTATCTATCGTCATAAAAATAAAAATAAAAAACATCCAATCAACCAATCTCACAAATCAAGGAAGTTTAAGTTGAGATGAAGAAGCACGTAAATTAAGAAAACCACTAACACTCGTTTAGTAGATATCAACCCGAGTGTAAAGCCTCTTTAGGAGTAAAGGTGAGCCTATTACATTAGCTGATAAGTTCTAGAGCTTCATCAATAGAATTTGAAACTCCTTGCTCCATAATAATTGATTATCTTATTTACAGGGCGAAAAATAATTATTCATAAAATTTACCCTATTAATGGTAGTTTGGGCTGGCCTACTTGTGTTTTGTAAGTCAATATCAACCAAACTGTACCAAATTGTCAAAAGCTGGATCTTGGATAAAAAGTTTGGTATTCCTACAATGAGTTGAAATGGGTCACCCACATTATCTCAAATCTTTCAATGTTAGTTATTTTAGTTACTACAACTTAGAAGCTTTTTTTTAACCCCTCGATATCAATAGCGTGTTCACTTATCTACAACGTATGTGACTCGAACATTCAATCAACGGGTGGATGCTAAAGATACTCAACCACTTGAGCTAGTCCTAACTTGTGAGCTTTGAGGTATATATATTATCGATTTGATCTTTAATATACCGAAAAGTGTAAAACATAACTATAGTTGGTTGTACTATAAGATTTAACTCTTAGCTTGATAATCATATTCAAGTAAATAGAAATGACAATTGGGCGAGTGAGACTGATTGATACTTAACCCCGAATTTTAACTGATCCTTCCCTGCATAATTGAATTTACTCCCAACACTTAAATTTCAATTGAGGTGAATAAAATAAAATGAAAGAGACGAACGTGCATATACTAATACAACTTCTGTTTTTTTTTTTTCTTGGGTTGACATTAAGCATAGATAAAAAAAAACACGTGTGTATATAATTTAAATGTCTAAAAATAGAATCTAAAACAAACAGGAGACGTGAAAAGCATTACATTGGTCAAAATTGTAATATGAAGTTGACTTTCTTAGAGGTATTATATTACATATTTCTCATTAAGAAAAAAAAGGATGCGCATATTTAAGCAAGCATAATTCTATGTCAAACAGCTCTTTGTAGATCAATAAGGCTAATAAGAAATGAGAGGCCATATTGTTATATTTTAACGATTTAATCAATGCTTATTGTTTAGTTTTAGAGACAAAATAATCATTGGAATGCTCTTTTGGTTGAAAAATTACGAAGTTAAACCATTCAACCATCTAGTTTATAAAATATATCCAAAGTGTGTAGCCTGTGTATACTTTAAACTATATATGCATACACTATACATATAACATACATACCTATAGTTATGTATATTTCGATCAAATTGATAAACTAGTTGGTTAAGCGTATATATCCGTGATTTTTTCCGAAAGAAAATGGTGAGTGAGCCAAGAAAGTCTTGTTCTATTGCGAATGGGCCTGGCCTTTTTTGACTTGGACAAATGTTTATACTGATGCTGACATAATCCAATAAACGACAGACCATTTTAACTTGATCTTTGACTTTTAGAGAATATTTTGGGCCCATTAAACTAGCCCAAATGGAGCTTTCATGGGCCTATCTATCTATCTTACTCTTTAATTGGACTTATCGATAGGCCCAAATAACATGGGCTATCCACTTCTCAAATTAATTTTGGAAAAATTACGTGTATAAGCAAACATATACTAGTTAATTACTTAATATAGCTATAGTTTACCTTAATTACAATTCGCGGCTTACTTTTAGCTATAATTACACAACTCAGCTTTTCAGTTTTGTATAATTCGCGCATTTGTATAATTCAGAATTTGTATAATATAATTTGTATAACTTTTGTATAATTCAGAATTTGTATAATATAATTTGTATAACTATTTGCACTTATGATGTTTGTAATTGTATAAATTTGTTATTTTGAGTTTATACAAA
>JAJOOS010000854.1:0-15596 GCA_029582725.1 Solanum chiquidenum | reverse complement strand
AAGGTGATACTTAATGTCAAATGGGGGGTTTAGATTTGCAATGAACAGTTGAAACAACAGTGAAAATAGGGGAGAAATAACAATATATAGAGGAGTTATTGGAATGTGATCGATTATAGGCTAATTATACTATATGGGTAATTGAAATCTAATGATGATTTACTGAAACATTGTGGGTAGGCCAGACTTTAAGTGCAATAGTTTTATATCGAACAACTATTACGGCTCAGGTGATTTCTTTCGAACATCAACAAGCTTAACAAGATAACCAGCCCACAACCTTAATACATCCACTCTCTCAAGCTAGATGGGCAGGATTGGATTTAATATTCACTCTCTCGAGCTAAACCCATATTAACCCAATAACCACAAATCATTAATCAAAAGCTTTGGTCCCAAAATCTCTTTCTCAAGCAAGATAAGAACTCAAAATTAGAGTTGCATTTTCAACTCCAATACATAAATTAAAACTCAACTAATGATTAAACCCATACTAATAACCATTTCATCATCAAACAACAATACCCATATGATAATTAGACAAATAAACACATAATCACACCCTAAGAATTGGATTTTTAGCTACCATTCATAAAAACAGAGAAATGATTACCAAATGCATCAGCCATGATCTGGGTAAGAGTCTCCAAGCCTCTACAATGGTTTCTAAGAATGAAATTCAAAGACCCGCATGCGAATCCTCTAGAATTTTACAATTAGAACTCACAAACTCAGAGAAAACTCTATGTCTAGAATGGTAACTATAATATCTGGGATCCGAATCTCAAAATTACATTTAAAATCCAATTTACAGTTGTCCAAAATTTGTCCTGAAAAGCCATTAGGCGAGGTAAGTTAAGCTCGCCGAGTGGTTTGGCGATGTGCCCTTTACTCGCTTCCATCACCATTTTGCATTGGTTCTCAGCATCCTCAAGTCCTGTAACTTTGGGCGATCAATTTTGTCATCGCGGAATCAATCGACAATTCGCCGACTGTCCATTTCTATCACCGACTTGGTTTCTTCCCACAGGGCTGGCATGCTGGAACTTTAAGCGGTCTGAAGAGCCACTTGGCGGTTCACCGAGTGGTCTTGGCGATCACTAAGATTGCTCTTCTTGACTTCTTTAGCTTGTTCAGTTCCTTTTTTGTCTGGTAGTGTCCTTGCTTTACTCCTTAGTTCACATACCTAAAAATCAAGGCTTTAACATCAATTTATAGCATAAATTAGGCATTTGAGGACACTAAAACTATCAAAACAAAGCCCAAAATGAGTTCAAATCTCGGAGCCGTCATGAACCACCTCTCAAATCTTGATACGGGATAACCTCTCACCGCTGGAGAAAGTTTACCAACTTGGTCAATCAATCAATGATGACCCAAATGTTATTGATGAGTCCACAAATTGGACTTATTTAGGGCTATATTTTAATACAAAGAGTTTCCTCAAATGCTTGTTTTATCTTAATATCTGATGAAAATGCATAAATTTTAGGTATTTGAAGTGTTAGTGGAAGCATGGACACTTAGGCGCAAAAAAGAACAAAAAGGCGGAAAAGAACGAAGAAGCTCAAGCCTGAGCATCGCCAAGTACACTTGGTGAATCGCCAAAGGGACGCACTCCGCCATTTGTTTCAGTACGCGAAGCCCTGAAGGATGTGGATCGAAAAGCGACTAGAAGAGCAGTCGACGCTTTGCCGATCAGTTTTGCAATGCAGGAGTATACCGCCTAATTATCTAGAATGCACAGATGTTGAAGGCAAGTTACAAAAGGCGATGAACTAGAAGAAAGAGAGAATCACCGAGTCATTCGATGTTCGAGACTAACTTCATCGAGCGATCGGCCAACACTATTTTCTGAAGTCTATAAATACTAAACACTTGACTAGTTTTAGAGGAGAGTTGAATAATATTGTAATTTCTTTACTTCTACTTGGATTTTTTTTAAGTTCGGGAAGTGGGTCCCCTAGATTCTTCTTCCTTTTCTAAATTCAAGACATATTTCTCTATACCCATCTGATTTCAACATCGTTGAAGGTATAAATTTCTATCTCTTGATGTGTGGTTAAAAAAACCCCATTCTTGGGGTGCGATTTAGCAAATCTGTGTTGATATTATTGTTGGGCCTTGCTTGCTGATAGATTAGATGTATTGTAATGGTGATTTTACCTAGTGGTTGTTGTTTAATTTAATGGGTTTGTAGTTGCAAATACAAAGCCACCCATGTGGTTTCGGCTTGCCCGAGATGGAAGTCGCGAAACCAAGACCACTAGACTGATGGCTTAAAGGGTGGGTCGGTTCAGCCTGAGAGGGTGAGCCCTAGTCTCATATCATAACACTCAGCTCGAGAGAGTGAGGTGGGTAAGGCATAGGCTTGTCTTCATGCGGCAAATGGGTGTCCGAGAGGAACGCATTTGAAATGGGGTAAGATGCCCGAGAGGGAACTCATTTCCATCTAAAGCTTAGCCTAGTCACTATTATGTTGCAAATTTCTTATCGAAAGCATGTACCCAACTATTTATCTCAGCTTGTGTTGCGGTCACACCCCAAGAACTTTTCCCCAAACTTGATTTCTTTGTTATTTTTGTTGTTTTTGCTATGCCTGTGACAAAAAACCCCAAATTGTTATTTGACACTTTTGTGCCCCCCCCCCTTTAATTTACAATGTTTTTAATTGTTAATGTCTTTAGCTACGACTACTTAGAACCAAATTTTATTTTTCTATTAATTCTCAAGACCACTCCCTTGGGACATGACCCCAACCCTTGGTTGGGTTAGTATCCTATCAGACGATTATAGACACTCGTACTGGAAGTTGTGTCATTGATTACATGAATAGAGAAATTCTAAACATCAAAATGGCGCTGCTGCCGGGGAGTGGTGTCACGTGAAAATGTAGTTAATCATATTTTTTTTGGTAGCTTTAGTTTTACTAATCTTAGTTGTAGTTTTGTTTTGTTTGTCTGAAGATTAAAGCAGGGAAACAAGAATGGATAATTATTATGGGTATCACACAAATCATCCTCTCCTGAAACTACTGAACCTCAAGGATACTCTACTGACGTTCAAACAAGCAGGGGATGAGACAATTCCAGAAGTGTGGTTGCAGTTCAAAAGCAATATTGAAAACATGCCCATCTCATGGTATGCCTGATAAGACGTTGTTCAATTGCTTCAATTAGGGTCTCGAACCCGAAAACAAAAGCATAACTAAGCACCTTTTCGAGGGTGGGATGCTCAGCCAACCCTACGAAGTTTTTGGAACACTACTTGACAATATGGTCGAAGCAGTAAAGAAACTCAAAAGAAATACGAATGGGACAAACTGGTGTCTCAAGTAGATGTTTTATCTATACGGGTGATTGGATTGGAAGAACAGACGAGGGAGAGGGAGAAGGACTTCTCCCTTCGAGAGTGCAAACATGGAAAGAAGCATGGGGTGTGCAAAAAGATGATGCCCTTTCAATCATTCAACAAAATCTCGAAGAACAAGACAAGAAGTTGAATGACATGAAAGACTACATTGAAATGCTAAATGAAACGACCACCGCAAACTCCATGACGATTCAATTGCAAGATGCTCAAATAAGCCATTTGATGACAGGTCAATACCCACCATTCACCGAGGACTCACCTAACTACACCATGGGTGACTCTGAGGATGATGAGTAAATATTGACTTGCGTCGTGTCACAATGTTAACTAAGGCGCTGTTTGGGAGGCAACCCAAAACCTTTTGTTATCTTTTATTTGTGTATCGGTAGAATAAGGGTGTGGGTTTTACACATTTCAGTGTGTAAGGTGCTCTGAAAAGTGCAGGGGGATAATCAACAGGTCCAGTTGGTGAATCGCCGAGACGCTTAGCGTCCCTGATTTTATCCGCCAACTTACTTTAGATGTCTTTAGATTGGGTCCTATAAAACTCGGTGGTCAGTAGAAATTATTGGAGAATCGCCGACAATATTGATGATCTCGATGACGACCGCCGTTGGAATTCTCACATGAAATAAAGATTTTGATTAATTCGGTTAGCAGATGTAACCATTGGCGGATCGCCGATTCTTTCGGCGAACTCGAGTAAGGCCGTTGTTGAAGCCCTAAGATCTCTGAAGAGCTCTGTGAATTCAGCAAAATAAGCAACTTGGCGACCCGCCAAACAATTCGTCGATCATGATTGAGAGGAACAGATGCACATGAACCAGATAGCGTTCGACAATGGGTTTTATCTATAAACTTGTGCACTTTTATCTATCAGTAGTTCCCTAATGAGATAGTCAATTCTGGAGTAGCCATCGCAAGAGGAGAATCGACAGCACCCCAATACCCTCTCGGTTGACTTTGAAATCAAAATGCAGAGCGGATATGATGATGATGGACAGAGACGACACCCGAGTGTGCCGCCCTGATAGATGGAGAGACTGCATAGACAGGACATTTCTCTACCTCTCTCTCTATCTTATGTTATTGAATTACTTTCATTTGCATTTGAGGATAAATGTCTTTTAATTGTGGTGGCTCAGCCCACACCTTTTGTGTTGATATTCGTGTTGTTTTGTATATATTTGGGTTGTTCTGTTTAAAATTGTTTTTACACTGTTTTTAGTGGATGTTTGAGCTCATGTCTCCCCTTTTTTATTTTAATTGATGCAAATTTTGACCCTTCCAAAAAAAAAATCAAAAAAATTTGCCACCGCTTGTGTTGAAAGTGGCTGTTCTGTTGCAAAATTAGTCTTGGTTCCGATCAATAGTGATGACTTGAATGGAGCTCCCAATCGAACGAACATGAATGTGCGGCTACGACGAGACCAAATGAAGTTAAGTAGACAATATGTGAACTCTTTGCATCTTGTTGTGATTAGCCAGTTATCAAACTGATTCTCTTGTAATGACCGTTGCACACTAGCGAAAGTGTGTAGTCTTGTTTGACTTAAGTGTCGATGCCTTGTGTGGTTAGCTTACTTTGAACTATGCATGAATAAACCTAGAATTAGCCCCGTTAGTCTGATTGATTTAGAAAGGTGTACTCTTGAGATTATCTTAGGCAATTTTAAAGAGTGTGAGCCAAATTTGACATATACCTCTTTTGTGGCCTACCCGTGAGCGTGTGAAACTCTTTTGAACACCCCTTGAGCCTTACCTTTCTTTGGAATAAACTTGATGAACCCTAGACCTTACTTAACCCACTACCTATAATCCTCTTGATTTGTGGTTTAGTGAATAGCCAACTTAGGCCAAAAGCCCAAGTTGGGGGTGTGGTGAAAAGGAAAAGCAGAAGTCAAGAAGCGCAAGAAAAAGTCTCTCTAACCCATGGTATTGCAAAACAAAATGGAAACCCTTCTAAAAAAAATTGTATATGTTTATATAATTTTTGAATAAAGGTGCAAAAGGAGTTGGGTTTCCAAGCAATACATGGAGAGTGAAAGAAAGGATGACTTAGAAGCACTGGAAGAAAAAGTGACAGGGTAAGGGAAAAGGACGTTTTGAGAACACATCTCATGAGGATGAAGAAGTCACTGAGCCTAAAATGACCATACCTTTGCACTCAACCCCATTACAAGCCTTGAAAAGACCTTTTTGATCTTGAGTAAGCCGAACCGAAAGTCGATTGGAAAATAAGGGCAAACCTATGGGTAAAAACATGCATTGTGTTCTTCTTTTTGAGTGTGAGCGTTGCATCTGATTCCTGTTCTTAAATTGATTAGCCTCTGTGTGTGAATATGGAATCATTCTTTGTGTGAGGGCATTTAGATACTTTTGTTGAGCTTGAACTTGCATTAGTAGCAAGTATTGCGAGGATGAGAATTTTTTATATTGGTGTGTCACAACTTGAATCTTTGAGTACACAATTGATCTTTGCATAAGTAGTCTGAGTCTTGTTAAGTATGTTCATGATTGAGTCTTGTGTAGAACTATTTTAGACATCCATTTTGAACGACTGAACTTGAGTTTTCTTGAGGACAAGCAAAATTTTAAGTTGGGGATGTTGATGAATCCACAAATTGGAATCATTTAGGGCTATATTTTAATAGAAACAGTGTCCTTAAATACTTGTTTTATCTCAATATCTGATGAAAATGTGTAAGTTTCAGGTATTTGAAGTGTTAGTGAAAGCATGGACACTTAGGCGCAAAAAGGAACAAAAAGGCGGAAAAGAACGAAGAAGTTGAAGCCTGAGCATCGCCAAGTACACTTGGCGAATCGCCAAAGGGACGTACTCCGCCCTTTGTTCCAGTTAGCGAAGCCCTGAATGAAATGGATCGAAAAGAGACTAGAGGAGCAATTGGCGCTTTGCCGATCAGTTCCGCGAACCAGAAGTATACCGCCTAATGATCCAAAATGCACAGATGCTGAAGGCAAGGTACAAAAGGCGATGAACTAAAAGAAAGATTGAATCGCCGACTCATTCATCGTTTGAGACTAACCTCGCCGAGCGATCCGCCAGCACTATTTTCTGAAGTCTATAAATACTAAACACTTGACTAGTTTTAGGGGAGAGTTGAATATTATTGTAATTTCTTTACTTTAACTTGGATTTTTTAAAAGTTTGGGATGTGGGTCTCCTGAATTCTTTTTCCTTTGCTCAAATCAAGATGTATTTCTCTATACCCATCTGATTTCAACATCGTTGAAGGTATAAATTTCCATCTCTTGATGTGTGGCTAAAAAAACCCCATTCTTGGGGTGTGATTTAACAAATATGTGTTGATATTATTGTTGGGTCTTGCTTGCTGATAGGTTAGATGTATTTTAATGGTGATTTCACCTAGTGGTTGTGGTTTAATTTAATGGGTTTGTAGTTGCAAATACAAAGTCACCCATGTGTTTTCGGTTTGCCCGAGAGGGAGGTCGCGAAACCAAGAACACTAGGCGTAGGCTGGTCTTCATTTGAAACGGGGTAAGTTGCCCGAGAGGGAACTCATTTCCATCTAAATATTAGCCTTGTCACTATTATCTTGCAAATTTCTTATCGAGAGGGAACTCATTTCCATCTCAGCTTGTATTGCGGTCACACCCCAAGAACTTTTCCCCAAACTTGATTTCTTTGTTATTTTCGTTGTTTTTGCTATACCTGTGAAAAAAAAACCCCAAATTATTATTTGACACTTTTGTGTCCCCCCTTTTAATTTACAATATTTTTAATCGTTAATGTCTTTAGCTACGACTAGTTAGAACCAAATTTTATTTTTCTGTTCATTATCAAGACCACTCCCTTGGGACATGACCCCAACCCTTGGTTGGGTTACTATACTATCACACGATCGTAGACACTCGTACTGGAAGTTGTGTCGTTGATTACGTGAGTAGAGAAATTGTAAATATCAGTTATCTTCACCTCTAGAAGTTCGAGGCAAACCTTCCATAAAGTCCATAGTAATGTGTGTTTACATTCCTACTTTATTCAAATAGGAAGAAACGTCGTGGTGACTCAAAGAATAATCAATTAAATCAATTTTTACAGAATTTTAAAGAATAAAAGAATTTTAAAAGGAGGCGCCACCTAATTTTAGGAAAAACTAGGAAACCAATTAAATTATCTACAAAACTAAGAGATTCTAGGTAAGCGTTCAAGTTATTCCTAAGAAAAGGTATTAGGCATCCTTTGAAATCCACAATTGTGAGTCCCGACTAAATTCATTTTTTCAAATTGAGGTGGAGATAAAAATAATATACAATATAAAAAACATGCAATATACACAAGTAATAAAATAAAAAAATAATATAATAGATGGCATAAGTTGCCTAACATCAAAAATATATACAATAATGAATTGAAAATATAATTCAAACTCCTTTCGAATAGTTTCAATGAGAAGCGACCCAGGGGTACTTGTAAACACACTTAGTAAAAGTGTTAGTGATAAATTAATATGAATAAAAATAAATGAAATAAATAATAACTTAAACTAAAACTAGTCTTATATACATGGGAGGTCTTGAAAATCGACGATTATTTCTTTTCATCGAGCAATCTTAACTTACAATATATATAAACTTAAATTAAATTTCCATTTATTAAAATGGAGAGGCCTCAAAAATCGTCGCAAACATCTTTTCATTTGCCTATTTAACTTGTCATTCAAAGCACAGTATCATATAGAACCAATAATATAGATAATATAAAAAAAATAACAACACAACAATCATATAAAGCTTATGTCATGACCTAGGGGTACCCCCTAGATGTAACATGGCGTATAGAACCCCGAAGGACTCCATACAAGCCACTTAGCTCTCATAACATAATAAATAGAACAATAAGAGTAAAACAATAGTCCAAGTCCAAAACATTTTAAGGAACGAAAAGCGGAAGTTTAAACTTTTGTCTCAACATTGCCATCTAATACAATAGAATGAAATTGGGCCTAGCTCGTACATCATATCCAAAAGAGAAATACATGAAAGAAACTAAACAAGAAGAGTCCGTCCTCAAAGCATGAGGACTCACCAAAGCTCGGGAATCAATCAAATCACCAACTAGCCACAAAACTGAGCACCCTGAATATCGGACCCTACATTTGGGGAAAATGTAGGCAAGAGTATGCATTAGTACAAAATAATTTACCAAGTATGATAGCCATGAACAAAACATTTGAAAACATGCTAAAAGGGGACATTTTCATAAGTATGCAATGATCAAGCTAAAACATGTATTTTGAGAGTTAGAAACCATAAGTCATAAAATCATGATCAATGCAAGCTAACATCATCTTTAAAACCTTTGAACTCATATTCGATACTTCTTGAAGTACCCTTAGTTCATTATTAATGTGGGAATGAGCCTTAACCGACATAAAGAACATGTGAGCTATAACATGATCTCTCAGTTTTTCTACTTGCCGAAGGTAGAAACTTGAACTTTTAGCTTAAGTGGATCCACTAGCTAATCAACCTATGGGTACACATAGTTATGGTATAAGGAGATTGCTACTACAAACCCAGCCTCTACTCGGGAGAGCTTCCATCTCATGAGATCGCTTCTAGGAACCCGGCCTCTATGCAAGAGAGCTCCCATCTCATAATCAATATCCTCTCGGTGCTAAGCATAGTTCCCATGGAATAGTTATTAAGTCTTGACTTATCTCATAACTCATGGAAAGGTGCCCTTGTACAACCAAACCAAGCTAGTTCTTTAGGATAGCTCCTTATCTTTGACTCAATTGGGTGATAAAACCTTTCAATCTAAGAATCATTTCTTATGTGTCACGACCCAGGGGTACCCCCTAGATGTAGCAAGGCATACAAGACCCCGAGAGGCCTCATACAAGCCACTTAGCATATCATAACATAAATTAATAGAAATGATGTGGAAATTTAAAACATTTCAATACAATCAAAGTCTTTATAAAAACAAGCGGTAGTCCAATACAATTGTCTCAAACCATCTAACTAACATGAATAAATCTTGGGACACAGCCCATACAATAGTCCAAACATAAAAGAAAGGCATAAGGGGAAAAGGGTGGTCAAATCCTCTGATGCTTTGAGGACTCACCAAAGCTTCACTCCTTGATCAACTATGGACCTAGCCACGAGTGTGTGAATCAATGTCGTCGGACCCTACATTTTGATAAGAAATGTAGGCAAGAGTATGCGTTAGTACAAAAATGTACTAAATATGATAGCTAGCATAAACAACATAAACATAATGGTTAGTCAATACAAACCATAAGCGTAATCAATGCACATAAATCATTATCACAATAAGAAAGGAACACTTCTTACGCAACCTTACTTATCCTTAGTCAAAACTTGGGTCATCCGCCTCTACTCAAGCTTACCTCATGGAAGGAATCTCAAGCAACAATCCTATTCATTTATCACAACATAATTCTCATCATTCATTCTTACTTTTAAAGACATGGGAACTCGCCTCTTTGTCTAGCTTACAAAGGCTAATGGGTATTCGCCTCTTGCCTTACTTACTTTAAGATCATGGGTACTCGCCTCCACAATCATATCATATGACATGGGTACTCACCTCCATATCATTTTACAAGAATCATGGGTACTCGCTTCCATGTCCATTCGTCAAGATAGGAACGTGGGGAATCATCTCTTGTTCAATTCTAAGGAGTACGAGAAATTACCCCATATCCTTCTCATATGTAGGGCAATGGTGGTTGCCTCTAGCCTCATCAATTACATAGTCTTTTAGTCTAGATTCATTTTAGGTGAGCAATCCTTTCAACCTAGAATCATTCATGTGAGTAAACCATTCACATTCATACAATCATGCTTAGCAATTCACTATGGGAAGTATCCCTTCCATACTTCAACATCAACAATCAACAATTCATAGCCTAAGCTTTACTCTCAAATCACTACACCTCATGATCATCATTTATTCTTTAATGTAAAGCAATTCTAATCATAATTCATCAATCCTATAACGAGATATCTAAACCCATAAAGTTTCCTTTTCAAGGCATCAACCCAATTTTTATCAATTCTAGGTTAGAATCATGGAATAGGCATGGGTACATGTAATTTCATCCTAAAAACATGAAATTCTACCAATTCAATCATAAACAATCATAATCCACTCAATTGGATCAACATTCATTATAACCCACAACATTGGAAGAAACCCTAACTAGAATTGGGGAATTATTCTTCAAATTGGGGGAATTCTAAGGGACTCCGTGGGAGAAAGGATCCCATGGATGAAAATCCATCATAACTTAGTCACAAAACCCACAAAAGTTTGAAGATTGGAGACTTGACTTGGCCTTAGCTTTAGTTTCTTCCTTCTTCTTTCCACTTCTACAAAGAGAATATTTGAGAGGAGTTTAGGGTTTTCTTTTGGGATTTTAGAGAATGACTTTAATGGGGGATTTTAGGGGTTAAAAATATTTATATATGTGTTCTAAACTTAGGAAAAATGACACCACATTGGTACAGAAAAGATCCTTAAGTCCCTAAAAGTAACCGCCAGTCACAACCGATGGACCCTCGACTGATGGACCGTGGTCAGGATGACAGACCGTGGTCAGGACGACAGACCGTCCTACACAGGCGTCGTTTGTGGTTAGAGACTCAAAAATTAGGGCTCGATGGACCTGGGACCACAGACCATGGTTTGATGTCACGACCCGAACCTGCACCCTGGACGTAACACGGTGTACGAGACTCCGAAAAGTCTCATACAAGTCTCATAGCATTCATAACATAAGACATAAGAAAATGGTATGGAATTTTAAACTTTTAATCCATACAATCGAAAATCATAGTTTAAAAGGAAGTCTAGACATAGTCTCACATGGCCATATAATACAACTCGAAGTCTCAAAATAGGGTCACAACCCTTAAAATAGGAAATCTGAAAGTCTAATACAATAAAAGGAATGAAATAAAAACATAGCACTTGTCCTCGGATCCATGAGAACATACCACAAGCTTTGGAGAATAATCAATCCAAGCTTGAACTAGAAGGAATCACCTCAAACGCCGGAGCCTACACTTTGTAGAATAATGTAGAAGAAATATGGGTTAGCACAAAAATGTACTAAGTATGATAGCCATGCAAAAATTATGCTAAAAAGGACATTTTGGTTGAAAACCATACTATATGTCGAATTTGAGTATCATCATGCATCTTTAGTATAAACACACAAGACATGAGCATATTCATCATGTAACTCATTAGAACATAATAGAACCATCATGAAAGTAACCCTAAGTTATACTTGTGCAACGTATGAATAACATCCGCATAATACCATTCATACTAAATACTACTTTGAGGCCACCATAACATACTTACCATTCTTCATTCTCCTCTTTAGTCAATAATCATAGACAAGGAACATTCACATTCAATAAGGCATGACAAGGAACGCAATTCATATTAAAATTTCCAAGTTAAGCATTCATCATTACATTAAGCCTTTAAGTCAACATTCTCATTAGCATCATTATAAGCACATTCACGTCATTAGACATTATAACGTTAGAGAAACACACCATAGCCCTCTCAAAGCCTACTCGTGCAATGCATGAATGGCATCCCATACTACCACCCATACTTCATAGAACTTCTTGAGTAACCATAGTACCTAACTCATATCCTTGATCATAAAATATTATAACATAAAGGAACACACCATGACTACTCTCAAAGCCTACTTGTCCAATGCATGGATGAAGTCCCATACCCCCACCCACACTAAGTAGTGCACTCTTTAGAAGCCATAGTTCATTATCATTCATTATGGGGGAAAGCCTTAATCGACATACACCATGTGAGCAACTCATGCAATCTCGGTGTTACCCACACCGAATAAGGGATTCCTACTTGCCTGAGGTAGGACCGTCAATTTATCTTAGGTGGATACACTAGCTAATAACCTATGTGGGCCATAATTATGGGATAGGGAGATTGTTACTAGATACCCCGCCTCAACTCACGGATGAGCATCCATCTCAAGAGATTCCTACTAGATACCCCACCTCAACTCATGGATGAGTATCCATCTCATTCACTATCCACTCGGTGCTTAGCATTATTCCCCACAGAGTACTTAACATTCACTACTTTAGTTCATTATTATGGGATAAAGAAATTGTTACAAATACCCCGCCTCAACTCATGGATGGGCATCCATCTCATCCCAACATTCATTCATTGGTAGCTCATAGATTCAAAGATGAGAATAGCCTTTCAACTAAGAATCCCCATATTGTGAGAAAACCTTTCACAACATGTCATTATCATTCATTAGTGTATAATTGAGAATAGTCTTTCAATCAACACATCATCATTAACATAATCATAGAAACTTCATTCATTCATTCTTCATTCATGAGTATGTGTGTATGTGAGAATAGCCTTTCAACAACCCACACCATTATTAACATAATCATAGAAACTTCATTCATTGATTCGTCATTCATGAGTATGTGTGTATGTGAGAATAGCCTTTCAACAACATGTCATTATCATTCATTAGTGTATAATTGAGAATAGCCTTTCAATCAACACATCATCATTAACATAATCATAGAAACTTCATTCATTCATTCTTCATTCATGACTATGTGTGTATGTGAGAATAGCCTTTCAACAACATGTCATTATCATTCATTAGTGTATAATTGAGAATAGCCTTCCAATCAACACATCATCATTAACATAATCATAGAAACTTCATTCATTCATTCTTAATTCATGAGTATGTGTGTATATGAGAATAGCCTTTCAACAACCCACACCATTACATTATAGTCATGATCACATTACTTCCATTGAAATCACAAAGCACGTACATAAGCATCATGATTATACATCAATCTTCACAATTTTCCCTTCAAGGACCATGAAACATAATTAACCAACACACCTAGAATTACTATAATTTAGTAATGAATAATGACCTATCTTAAGTAAATAAACCATTACAAGATCAATTACATATCATTCATCTTACTACCATTCACCCACATCAAAGTCATAAATTATGGTTATGGAAAAATCATGGATTCATAGGGGATTTTATCTTAAAATCACCATAAAATGGTAATTAATTCATAATATAAATAAATTGAATCATTGAAAACGTTTCGAGAAAGAATATATGACCTAGAATGAAAACTCTTAGTTTTGGAGAAATTCCAACTTTGAAATTGAATATTTGAGGACTTCATGGATAGAAAGTTCACCATGAATCAAAACTACCATACCTTAGTTGAAGATTATTCAAAAATTTGAGCGGGAAAGATGAGTTCTTGAGCCTTAGTAAAAAGATGTAAGTTTTGTTCTGTTATTCGTCAAATATTCTAAGGTTAATGGTGCAAGTCGAAATCTTTTTGAGGATTTTTGTATTGTTTATGTGTGTTTCTTAATTTTTCGGCCATTTTGGGGCATTTTTCATAATATTCTGCCATTTACGGGCTGTTACAAAAAGAAGTAAAGTTTTGTTTTGTTATTCGTCACGATACTCTAAGGTCATTGGTGTAAGTTGAAATTTTTTCGAGGCATTTTTTGTATTGATTCTGTGTGTTTCTTGATTTTTCGATCATTTTGGGGAATATACGTAATATTCTGCCATTTTAGGGTAGTTACGAAAAGAAGTACTCTTTTGTCCTTTATTCCTCACGATATTCTAAGGTCATTGGTGCAAGTTGAACTTTTTTTGAGGCATTTTTTGTATTGTTTATGTGTGTCTTAATTTTTCAGCTATTTTGGGGAATTGACGGAATGTTCGGCCATTTTTGGGAAGTTGCAAAAAGAGTAAAGTTTTATTCTGTTTTTCGTCACGATATTCTAAAGTCATTGGTGCAAGTTGAAACTTTTTTGAGGAGTTTGTGTTATTATTTATATGTGTTTCTTGCTTGTTCAGCCATTTTAGGGTCGTTTACGTAAATTTCGGCCATTTTTGGATACTTACGAAAAGAAGTAAAGTTTTGTTCTGTTATTCGTCACGATATTCTAAGGTCATTGGAGCAAGTTGAAATTTTTTTGAGGAGTTTTTTGTATTGTTTATGTGTATTTCTTGATTTTTCGACCATTTTGGGAATTTACGTAATATTCGGCCATTTTTGGGCAGTTAATAAAAGAAATAAATTTTGTTCTGTTATTTGTCACGATATTCTAAGGTCATTGATGCAAATTGAAATTTATTTGAGGCGTTTTTTATAATATTTATGTGTGTTTCTTGATTATTCATCCATTTTGGGGCATTTACGTAATATTCGGTAATTTTCAGACAGTTACAAAAAGACGTAAAGTTTTGTTCTGTTATTCGTTACGATATTTTAAGGTCATTGTGCAAGTCGAACTTTCTCGAGGCATTTTTTGAATTGTCTATGTGTGTTTGTTAATTTTTCGGCCATTTTGGGGAATTTACATAATATTCGATCATTTTCGAAAAGTTACGAAAAGAGTAAAGTTTTGTTCTGTTATTCTTCACGATATTCTAAGGTCATTGGTGCAAGTTGAAATTTATTTTTAGTCATTGTTTGTATTGTTTATGTGTATTTCTTGATTTTTCGGTCATTTTGGGGAATTTATGTAATATTTCGCTATTTTCGGGCTGTTACGAAGTTACGTAAAGTTTTGTTTTGTTATTCGTCACGATATTTTAAGGTCATTGGTGCAAGTCAAAAAAAATTGAGGCGTTTTTTGTATTGTTTATTTGTGTTTCTTGATTTTTCAGCCATTTTGAGTTATTTACATCTTATTCGGTCGGTTTAGGGCTGTTGCGAAAACAAGTAAAGTATTGTTGTGTTATTCGTCACGATATTGTAAGGTCATTGGTGCAAGTCAAAAAAAATTGAGGCGTTTTTTGTATTGTTTATTTGTATTTCTTGATTTTTCAGCCATTTTGAGTTATTTACATCTTATTCGGTTGGTTTAGGGCTGTTGCAAAAACAAGTAAAGTATTGTTGTGTTATTCGTCACGATATTGTAAGGTCATTGGTGCAAGTTGAGATTTTTTTTGTCACGCCCCAAAACTACCCCCGAGACGCGGACACGGGACCTAGGACCACAAGTGATCCCAAGCTAACCCTGCTGGCATGATCATGAGCATACTAAAGATAATAAACTGATGCGGAAGCTAAATCATAAATAAATGAAAAGATGGGGAATACCCATATAC
>JAJOOS010000853.1:0-68250 GCA_029582725.1 Solanum chiquidenum | reverse complement strand
TAATTTAGTTATTTTTGTATAAACTCGAAATAACGAATTTATACAATTACAAACATCAGAAGTGCAAATAGTTATACAAATTATATTATACAAATTCTGAATTATACAAAAGTTATACAAATTATATTATACAAATTCCGAATTATACAAATGTGCGAATTATACAAAACAAAAAAGCTGAGTTGTATAATTATAGCTAAAAGTAAGCTGCGAATTGTAATTAAGGTAAACTATAGCTATATTAAATAATTAACTAATATATATTTGCTTATACGCGTAATTTTCCCAAAATTGAATGCAGCCTCACACAACTAGATTGAGCTTTAACCATATTATAATTGGTAGTACTATTAAAAACGTCCGGTTCCTCAATTACACCTTGCGCAAGAAATCAACAACCGGTTCGGAGCACATACAATTCACTTCAGACTATCGGAGAAGAACATCAATCGGCGAAACCAAAATGTTGTTTCAACTTCCTCGCCTGACCAATGCTCTCCGGGAACCATTTGACGCCGATCAAGCTTACCTTCACCGGAAAACCATTCTGCAAAATCTCAAGTCTCGCAGGTACCAGAATCGCATCTTCAAATTACACACCCTTTTCGTTTTTGATTAATAAATTTTTTTCTTGTTTTCAGTACTGCAACTTCACTTGAAGAATCAGAACTTGCTCGAAAGATTGTGTATAAATGGGACGAAGGTACTAGTGATTTGTTAAGAATTAGTACGTTCATCTTTTTTCGTTTTGAATATACTTTGAGATACATGGAATATGTTCGATATAGTCACCTCAATTAGCTTATGATTGAAAGGAAGCATTTTGAAATTCTTTCATGCCCCTTTTCATTTCCACTGCTTAATGAAGTGTTCTGTAATTGGTGCAGCTTCTCCTGAGTTGCGGCAAGCGTATAAGCAATTTATAGGCGCGGTGGTTGAGTTGATGAAGGGTGAGATTGTGTCAGAGGAGTTTAGGGAGGTGGCATTCAGTGTGTATAGGCTTTTCAGTGGGCCAATGGTGGAGGGTGAGGAACATAGGCGTATTGCGGAGAAGAAGTAAGCATACAGTTTCTAGATGTATTGCTTGAAGATAACATTTAGCTCCTTATTTTGTCTGTGTATATTTATATTTATGGTACTTGCTAATCTTTAGAATAAATGAGGATCAGTTGGGGATGGGGTGGAGTGGTGAACCAATTGGTCATGTTGATATGCTTTTATCGCTAGGAAATAAATGGAGAATGTCGGCTAGTAAAATGAATAGGTGCATGATCAACGATGCCTTAGCTGCTCAGCAGGGTCTTTAAGTCTCTTTTTTGTTTCATCAAAAAGTCTCTTTTTTCTTCCCTTTTCCCAAGCACGTGAAGTTCTGTAAGCTAGGATAAAAACTGTTCCGACTGCTTGCTGTATCCGTCTCTCATTGTAGTATATTTCAATCCACTTGCAGTTTGTATCTGTTCCATTTGATACTTCTTATTTGAGAACCTATTCGCCAAAAATAAAGGAGAAATTAGATAATTGCTGATGCTAGTATCAGGCCAAATGAGTTCTCATATTAGGTCCAATTATATAGGCTTCTGCTGGGTCCAGAAGCACCGTGGGCATTTAGTTTTTTGCAGAAGGATCTAAAAGGCATTTTGTCCCATTCGTTGTTCTTTGTGTATCAGATTCATAAATCTTCCAAAGCAAAAAGTCAACTTCATTACATTATATCTCATTGTGTGAATTAGTGCTTGATACCTTACAGAAAACTCTACATGTTAGACCTTTTTAATTGTTAGGCAAAAAGATCACCCAGTAGTGGAATGTTCTTGATGGACGTGTTAATGTTATTCATACCCAGAAGTCAAAGGTTTTTCAGTCATTGATTGCTGAGATGTAAGTTACTCCTTGTAATCTATATCTTAACGAGTTGAAAAATGGATTCTAGAACCCAGCATGCTTCTTATACTTTTCTTATCTGCTGCCAGCTAAGGTAATTGTTAGTAAAGATTGCATGACTAACATTTGTTGTGCGCAAAGTATTAAAGTTTCTTATCAACTTAATAATTAGCATAAGGTTGAAAAAGAATCTAGAGTAATACTGAAACAGCAACAACAACATACCCAGTGTAATCCTACATGTGAAATAAATGGCGAATAGTAAAGACCTGGAGATCAGATATTAGGTGTATATTTTTTCTTTCCTTGAATATTTTGTGAATGTCTGCATGCTGAGAAAGTTTCTTTGAACTGCTAGTCTGCTAAGTCAATCTTTTATTTTGAATGCAGGCTAGATTTGCAAAAACTTGTTGGCTACGTAGTTTCAGACTCATTACTATCAAGAATTGCCTCTTTAGCACAAAGATTGTATGAGTTGCAGAATAATCACCCTGGAATTGAGACCGCCTCTTTACCAAAAGTGTCTAATGGAACCACTGATGAAGTGGAATTTGGCTCGGACCTTGTGTTCAGACCGCCAGCTCGTTTTTTAATTGATGTTTCCTTGGAAGATTCTGATTTTCTTGTTGAGCAGGATAGTGCACCTTCTTCAAGTCATGAAACACAGAATGAACATGGCTCCTTCTCAAATTTTAGAGAATCTGTATCTGGTGGAAAGTTTGATTTAAGCTGGTTAAGCGATGCCTGTGATGAGATAGTTAGAGGAAGTACTTCGCAGCTTCCTCGAGATGAACTGGCAATGGCCATATGCCGCGTACTTGATTCAGAGAAACCAGGGGATGAGGTAACAATATACCCCTTTCACTTCATAGTTCTGTGACATGCTTTAACCTCATCTTTTGGCACATCAGTTCCGGAAGCATATAATATGTTTCTTTTTTAGATAGCTGGCGATTTGCTTGACCTTGTTGGTGATGGTGCATTTGAAACAGTTCAGGATCTTATCATGGTAAGAATTTTGAGCTGATAATCTAAATATTGTGGATCTTCATTGGACATATCATCAAATTGTTCTTTAAATTTATGATGCATTGAAGTAAAAAGTATGTACAATACCTACAGTGTATAGTAGTCTGAGTCTGATGATATGTTTTAGGATTGGTTGAGAGATTATAAATACAAATCTGGGCCTCATAGTATTTATGAGTTGAGTTCTCCAGAATGCTAGATTTATGGTAAATAGGAACAGTAAGCAATCAGGTAGAGAATCATTCAAATAGCAGTAAGCAATTAGGTTCATCCATTTGCAATTTGGTACTGTTTAAATTATAACTTTTCTCCGTTCTACCTTTTTCATGAGATCTTGTTCCTCCTATCTCAGCACAAAAAGGAAATTGTTGATGCAATCCATCATGGACTAATTGAACTGAAAGCTGACAAGATGACTACAGGCGGGCAATCGCGCGCTCCTAGTTATGCCGTCCAGGTAAGTAATAGATATATAGCCATGATAATGTCATACATACAATTCCACACTTGGCATTTGAATTTACTTGTTACTAGTCGAACAGGTAACTGTTCAAACCGAGTCTGAAAAGCAAATTGATAAACTTCGTCGCAAGGAAGAAAGGAAGCATAGGCGAGGAACAAATAATGGGGTTGAGGGTGATTTGTCCACCGTGAGTTTTAGTTCTTTGCTTCATGCTAGTGAGAAGAAATATATATTTGAGGACCTCGTTGGTCATGGTGAAGGGACAAACACCTTAGGTCCTACAGCCCTTCCTCAAGGAACTATCAGAAAACACTACAAAGGGTATGAAGAAGTCATTATCCCTCCAACACCAACTGCATCTATGAAACCTGGGGAGAGACTGGTATTTCCCTTTTCTGCCACTATGTTTTCCTTTGCTTATTGTTGTTCTCTCAGTTACTTTTATACTTTGGCTTAATATTGGAGACACTTGTTAATACTGTTGTCTAGTACTTCTCTTTTCTGGTCCTCATTTTATTATTATTATTATATATATATATAAAGAGAGAGAGAGAGCTATAGATATGGTTTTGTTTGTAGTGGACATGGTTATGAAAATTAATTATCTGGGAGGTAGAGTTTGGTTTGAATGAAGTGTTGCTAGAGTTTGTCGCAAAATCTGTTTGTATAGTAATTGTCAAACTGCTTCGGTCCTTCCCTGCATTCAATATTTGATGCTAGCAGCACTTTATCTTTCCACATATAAAAATGAAAATGTACATGAAGTAGATGAGATGATTAATTTCCTTTGTTCTTTTCACATGTAGCTAGTGTACCAAGATACATATTACTGGGGTTGTGCTTCTCATCCATTGCTTGCTGTGTGCTATTGTTTATTAAATTTTTGTGTTATTTTTTCAAAATATACTTGATGCTTGAATATGCTTTCTAATGGACGATGCATCTGTACCCGACGCTCTATCTTGGTACTGAAGACAATCCAAAGCTCGTCTATTTGCTAGAGCAGTCGTCAATTCTTGTGTTTAGTACTGAATCTAAACAAGAAAGGTAAAACTCATTTGTAATATGCTACTATGGTAGTAGTTTGACTTGTTTGGCTGGAATGGAGTTCTGTACTTTTTTGGATTAGTATGGCACAGCCTGCATACTGTGGTTTTATGGAATAATACAGGATGTAATTTTCTCTTTCTAGATCCTCGTAATTTCTATTTTTGTCACTGTTAAGCATGTAAACGATAATGTATCGTTTCTTTGCACAAAAGGTGCAGAAAAGGATCTTAACATTTGATGACCTTTCGACTTTCCTCCTGTTTTCATCTTACTCTTCGACTACTGTATCCACTACTGTTTTAGGTTAGCACAAAGAAGACGATGTCCCTTAATTCTGCTGTGAACTACAGTGCAGGAGCTAATGGTCTTATCTTCATGATGCTTCTCACATATGAACCACTAGTCCTACAATTCATTTTCTCCATTATGTGATGCTAGGATTGCATCTCCAGCTACATATGATTTCAAGAAGCTACAAGAGTTAATGGAGATTATGTTATTTAGGGTAGGCATCCATGGTTATCTAGGCTTGAGCTTGGCCGTTTGAGTTGTGGAGCATTGCTTCTCGCTTGAATGTTTAATTATGGGGCTTGGACTGTTGAATTTTCATACTAGACACATGGTTAAGACATTTGCTTTTGGAGGTGGTTTCTCTTTGATAATTGTTCTGGGTATTTCCTCTTGTACTTAAATTGTAGATTTGTTAAGGTTGGCACTGGTGGGTTTAAGGAAAGGTAGAGGTAGGCCGAAGAAGTATTGGGTAGAGGTGATTAGACAGGACACGAAGCATCTTCAGCTTACTAAGCTTACCAAGAGTACGTACTGTAGCGTCATCTCGCTTTCTTGTAGGATAGGCTTGGTGGTAGTTTGGTGCATCTTACCTGTTTCTCCTTTCATATCAGTAGTATTTACTACCTCCGTCTACTTTTAATTGTCATGGTTTCCTTTTTTAGAGTCAAACGATAAGTACTTTGACTAACATTTTATGTCGTATTTTTTCATCATATATTTTTTTTTTTTATAACCGAGAAATCCGTCTGTGACCCGCCCTTTGGACCAATCACAGCCTTCTAAACTCGGTGGATAATGGGCCCGCCCCTCTACCCTTCTCCACTTAAATACCGGGCTTCGCTTTGCATGGTGTGGGGCTTGAACCTGCGACCTAAGCCACAAATCCTCCACCTTTTGCCACTTGAGCTAGGCCTTGGGGGCAATGAACAATGTATTTTATAGTATTTTTCGTATAGTTTTTGAATATCTAAATTTTTGTTTTAATAATTGAATTAATATAATCTAATTTCACTTTGAAAATTAGTCAAATTGACTTTCGAATAGCACAACATGACTAAAAGTGGACAGAGGGAGTATAGTATTTCTGTAGTTTCTTGTCCCTTGATTTCTGCTGCTACTTGTTGTTTCTTGTTCTTCGAGTATTGTATTATTTGTTGTTTCTTGTGCTTCGAGTATTGTAGTATTTATTGTTGTTACTGTTCCTTTTCCCTGAATGCTATGTAATGCTTTCTCTATTATTTTGATATGTCTTCTTTACCTATGTGTATTTTTTTCATACTGCTTCGATATGCGTTACTTGGGCCAAAGGTCTTTTGGAAGCAACCTCTCTACCTTCACACAGTAGGGGTAAGGTTTCCGACGTTCTACCCTCTCTAGACTCCACCTACCTGCGGGATTACTCTGGGTATGTTGATGTAGAATAGTATTTTGCAAATCAGTGTTTAATTCACTATTTTGTCCATTATGTCAACTTCAACTTGGAAGTAGGGAGTTTGAAGTTGAAAAACTTGTTTGCGGAGTATTCTGAAATAATAATTTTCACTCACTAAATTTCAATTGTTTCTCAGAGTAAAATTCATGTATAGACACAACTCAGCATCAAATCAAATATCTTTAGGCTTCTTTTTATCATTGATATGATGAAATGGCATAAAACTCATCCACCTAATTCCTTTGCTAGACTGATGAAGATGCTAGAATGCACTGTTCCTTTGCTGTATTCTCATGGCATTTTTTTGCATGAACGGCAAGTTCATCCTCCTCTTTGTAGTCTCTCTCTCCAATAAAACATATTTTCTACAGAAATCAAACTTAATCTTTTTATTGATCTAGTATATGCTATGCTCTTTATGTTATGTTCAGTCTAATATACTCTTTTCATTCTAGTTATAGCTTTGGTCAATTAAGGAGTAGTCTCTCTCCGATCCCTTATTTTCTTTTGAAGAACCCGCACCCATGTTGTTCCTCTTTGTATAGAGGATTGAGTGTCTTTGGAAAGAAACACATTTTCTTATAATATTGGAATTTCTGTCTCCACATTTTTGCTGTTTCCCAAGTGACAATGTTAAGAGAAGTTGCTTTTCTGATGGATCTTCATTGGTTTCACCAAAACTTGCTTAATTTAACTGATTGTTTTGCTTCCTTGGTTTTCTTATCAGATTGAGATTAAGGAGCTAGATGACTTTGCGCAAGCAGCTTTTCATGGCTACAAGAGTCTCAACCGTATTCAGAGCAGAATTTATCATACTACATACAATAGCAACGAAAACATACTAGTGAGTAACTTTTTCCTTTGGTAGTGTATGTTAATACCCTTTTTTCAGTTATAAATGTATACTATTTTTCTATGGAGATAAATTTTGATCTGTCTTTGATAGCTTTCATTTCATTTATTACCAGGTGTGTGCCCCCACTGGGGCTGGGAAAACAAACATAGCTATGATTGCTGTTCTACATGAGGTGTGCTCTATTTTTCTTTTATAGCATGTTCCATGCTGGGACTTATTGGCACTTTGATGAAGTTATTTAACCTTCTTCTCTTTGCAGATCAAACATCACTTTAGAGATGGGTACTTGCATAAGGATGAATTCAAGATAATCTATGTTGCTCCTATGAAGGTGTAGGTCGAGAGTTGTGTACTTGTGTCCTCCAATTTATTTAACATAATTGGTAATATTAGCTAATTTCTTCTCTAGGCATTAGCTGCAGAGGTCACATCAACTTTCAGTCACCGATTGTCTCCACTTAATGTAACTGTGAGGGAACTTACTGGAGACATGCAGCTTTCTAAGAATGAGCTTGAGGAAACACAGGTTCTGTCAAACTTCAGTTCTTGTAAAGTTGTTGATTATTTATTTATTGTCTTTCTGTTTGGATTGTGGCCTAGTTGACTAGTCGGTTGATTGGCTTCACTCTGATGGTGTCTGGTTATATTTCTTCAGATGATAGTGACAACACCTGAAAAGTGGGATGTTATTACTCGTAAAAGCAGTGACATGTCGCTCTCAATGCTGGTGAAGCTACTTATCATTGATGAAGTCCATTTGCTAAATGATGATAGAGGCCCTGTGATAGAAGCATTAGTAGCCCGTACACTTCGTCAGGTTAGCAAATGCTGTTATACTAGTTCTAGTGTCTACTGTAGAAATTTCAGTATTGTTTTATATGATGATGTTGCCTCTGTTCACTAATTGCTGCCGCCATCCTCTGCTACTGTTCCACTTCTCCAGTAAAGGCCTAAAATTGCAAGATAAAGCATGTTCTATTTTTTATAAAGTAATAATTTTATTAAAATTTGGGATAATTGAAAGATGAAGCATGTTATTGGCATTTAGAACAGAATAATACAATGTTGGAAAAAGACATTTTAGAGCTTTTCATTTTTAAAACCAAAAGAATATGAGATGCATTAAGGTTATGAAAATGCTGTGAGACAGAGGTTTAAGTCATGAAAGTCTAACATGGAAATATAAACTTGGTAGCAAAACATATTGACCAACTATGAGGGTTTAGGTTATGAACTTGATTGTGATATCATCTCATCTAGTGATAAGGTGGAGGTGACTCCATTTCATGTGTACACGATTAGGTTTGATTTTTGGTTCTGGTGACAGGTGGAGTCCACACAGTCTATGATAAGGATAGTGGGCCTTTCAGCCACATTACCCAATTATTTGGAGGTTGGTTCTCGAATTAAAATTTTCGTTTAGAAGTCCTCACCTCCATGTTGGACATTTGGGCTATACGGAGTGATGAGGCTCCAATATTTTGTTACATCCTTCAGATTCAGCTTTTTGTTCATGGCTATTCCTTCTGTGAAATCCAGGTTGCACAGTTTCTAAGGGTGAATTCAGAGACAGGCTTATTTTTCTTCGATTCGAGCTACCGTCCAGTACCTCTTGCACAGCAGTATATTGGTATTAGTGAGCATAACTTTTTAGCCCGCAATGAACTGCTTAATGAGATATGCTACAATAAGGTATCTTTCTCCAAAACCTTCCTCCTTTCTATTTTGCGGTCTCCCTATAAATTTCTGGTCTGACTCTTCACTTATGCAGGTTGTTGATTCCTTAAAACAAGGGCACCAAGCTATGGTTTTTGTCCATTCACGTAAAGACACAGTGAAAACTGCTGATAAGCTGGTAGGTTTTTTCATCAGGCTATGGTTTAACTCACAGTTAATCATTTTACTTAATAGTTCCCACTATCTTTGCTGCATTTTGTTTGCCTTGCTTTCCTCTTAGTCCAACTCAATTTTCTTTACTTCACTTCAATTTACTGAAATCTTTCTCTTCAGTATTCATTACTTTCTGAATATTTTGTAATTCATTATCTGTATCTTCACTATTTATTCCTTATATAATCTATGTTATACTTGTTAAATCAATAGAAAATTTCAAACTTGTCTAAAAGCAATCCATATTTCTGATCTTGCGCCTATTTTTATTTGACTTTCAACTCCGTCCATCTCTATTGCATATCTTGTGTTTTTGATCATCATGTTTATTATGATGGTTGGGTTTCATAGCTTCCGTAATATCTGCGCAATCTTTCCTTTATGATAGTGGAGGTTATTTTGATGATTCCACAAGGAACATGGAGATTCAGCATTCAAGTCCTACTATGTCTTTCTGTATTATGAGCTTTAACTAGCATAATCTGTAACTTCTTGCAGGACAAACCCATCCCCCTCTACAAAAGAACAAATAAAGCAATTAAAATTTAGTAGAAATTGGTGAAGGGGGGGGGGTTGGGTTATGACCCGCATTTTAGCCCAAGTAGCTTTTGACCCGCACATTTATTAACTCAGCCTCTCAGCCCAATTTGACCCGCCCAAAATCAGACCAACCCGCCCATTGGACACCTCTATTGGAAAAGTATCTTTCTAGATGCTAACAGCATTTTGCCTAGTTCAAAGCAATGTTATTCTTGTCAAAGTAATAATCTTTGCTGTAAAACACACTGCTGCCGCGGGGCATTTTAAGATTCTCGCACAGCCAACCCAGAGTTGTAGTCAATCTATGTCTTAATAAATCATGGATGTTCTGTGAAATTCTTCCTGTGGTTCTCTGCTAGAGATAGGTGATAAATGTTGGCTAAGTTTACATTTAGGACTCGCAATGGTTTGTTAAAGACCCTGGGAATGGCTCATCTTTAGCTCACTGGTAACTATAGAGTTGGAAATTCTAAAGAATAATAAAGGAAGAGATGTCGCGAATGAATTGCTCGATTATTGCCTCAAGCATGTTGGAATTAATATATGGTGCTTTGTGTTTACAAGGTAATCCTATTAAGGAAAGGAGAGTATAGAAGTGATCCTAAAAAGAAAAGAAAGTAATTCATATTCTTATTTATACAATTATTGGGATTCTTAACCATTCCTATATATACATCAACTACAACAGCATGCCCGGTGTAATCCCACAAGTGGTCAATCTAGAAAGAGAGAAACAATAGGAGTTGTTTTTTTTTAATTAAGAGAAACAACAGGAGCTTTGAAAATGTGCAAAACAGTCTACATGATGTAAAATGAAATGACGTGCTTAGCCCTTTTTTATTTATGGTGCTAACACAGTTTATTAGCTCAAACAGAAGACATCTTTGATGTCCTAGATCGTTTATAGGCTACATATATAGTTTTGAGCTTTTGATAGATTGTCATACTTTTGAAGAGGAACTACACTTTTGGTTGTAGTATACTTGTGGATATTTAGAGTAATGTTACCAGTATCACAAAAAAATATATAAAATTGCCTCCATTTTATGAACATTTCATATTCATATCAACAGGTTGAATTGTCTGGTAAAAGTACAGAGTCTGAGCTGTTCAAAAATGACGAGCATCCTCAATATGAGATTTTAAAGGCAAGCACAATCTATTGTCCTTTAATTTAATATTCTCTTTACATCCTTATTATGCCATCTTTTTCTTAGGTCATTCAATCTATGCATTTCAGAGGGAAGTTTTCAAGTCCAGAAATAAGGAGGTCGTTCAACTGTTCGAACATGGGATTGGCATTCATCATGCTGGAATGTTACGTGCTGACAGAAACCTAACAGAGAGACTTTTCTCTCAGGGACTTTTGAAGGTTGGTTTGTTTGCTTTTCCAGTTATTCACTTACATTTTTCAACCTTTTTTTCCTTTTAGTTTTAAAAACCCCTGCTTCATTCTAGGTCCTTGTTTGCACAGCAACTTTGGCATGGGGAGTCAATTTGCCTGCTCACACAGTTGTGATTAAGGTTTGTGGAATGCTTTATGAAATAAAATTTGAGGAAGATTGCACAAGTTTTAATATATTCTGGGCATCGTGTTTTTCTTTTGACTTGACTGCCATGCATCCAAGCTTTAGATGAATAATTTGAGCTTTAGTCTGGTACCTGATTTGGGTGTGATTTAGATTCAGCTCAACTGGATCATTCTGCATTTAGTCGCTGTAGAATAGTTCTCTAATATTAAGAATTGTTTGTATCTTTATTACAATTCCATTGACATACGATTGCCGTTTAAGCTGAGCTTCTAATATCTAGCACAATGGAAGAAACACATTCCTAACCATATCTGGTGAAATAAATGGGCAGTTAGCTAGGATAACAAATACCAACTTGCTTACTTCTTTTTAGTGACTTTGTTGTAATAATTTGAAACTTAGGGTTTCGATGTCTGGTTTTCTTGATCTCGTTTGCATTTTCTTTTTGTGTCCGGCTTTGTGTGCTTTTAATCAGGGTTTAACTTGGGTTTGGGAACTCGTCCAAGAGTTTTCGCCTTACCAGTTCAATTTGAAACTAGCAGATATAATCTTGTTTTGATTTAATTGCATTCCTAACCTCCCATGTTTTTATCCTTACTTCATTGCATGGTTCACTAAAAAATAGGGTGATCTTGGGTGTTGAAAAAGTCCACCTTCATGTGCTTTCTAATCTTTATCATCAAAACAAGTTCCTCTTTTTGTTGTTGGATACTTTTCTAAACTGTTTTCGAACTGGTCAAAGGAAAGGTGTTGATTATTTGTTGATGATTCTGGTATGATATTGGTATTATGCTAACTGAACTCAACCATAGTATTAATTGTTTTCATTTGAATCATGTCTTATACGGCCTTGGACTTTGCATCTGATAGAACCCAGCTCATGGAAGAAGTGTAATGCAACATTCTGGATTAACTATGCACTCCATTGAGAATGTTCTCCTTCAAATCAAATGTTCCATTATGTTTTGGTCGCTAATTGTCTGAAATTTCACAGAAAACCTCTTGCTAAGAAAAACTGATGGTCCTTGGTCCCTACTTTGGGCTGAAACATGTACTATATATGTAATTTGTGTAGTAAACTTAGTTGAATGCAACTGTATTCATTGAAGCTATTCATATTATTTGTAAGTTAGTTTGCAGCTTTTTTACATGACATATTCTTTTGCATGATAAACCTTGTCCTGTGGTGAGTAATGCTTTAGCATTTCATCTCTCCAGGGAACTCAAATATATGATCCAAAGGCTGGTGGATGGCGAGATCTGGGTATGCTAGATGTTATGCAAGTGAGACATAAACTTCTCCGTGCTGCTACTTTTATTCTGTTAGTAATGTTGATCGGCACTCATATATTTGTGCTGTTGTATAAAATGTTCTTCCCTGGTAGATCTTCGGACGTGCTGGAAGACCTCAGTTTGATAAAAGTGGTGAAGGCATTATAATCACTTCACATGACAAGTTGGCTTATTATTTACGGCTTTTGACAAGTCAACTTCCTATAGAAAGTCAGGTAGAATACATATTCTATGCCAATTTTAGACCTTTAGTTGTCTATTTGTTTCCTATATGCAGGGCTGCAGATATTTGATTATTTTTCTGATACATTCCTCCTTTAACTTTTAGGCAGAAGCATGGTTATGTACTTATGTAAAAAGTTACTTGTTAAAAAAAGCAAGGTTATGTGAAAAGTTGAAGCTTTTCTATCATCCACAAGATTTTTTTGAAGCTCTCACATACAAATAGTAGATGCTACTCCTTTTACTTCTCCTGTAAAAAGTTAATAAGGTTTTTCATTTCTGCCTTTCGCAAATTGCTGTATATTTGAATTATATTCCTCCCATCTAAAATATCCAAGTCCCTTTGAACAGTATTTTATGTAACAGATCAGCTCCATTTGAAAAAATAGGGTTCTGGAAATTCACAGCTCCTTGCAATTTCTAATCTCTGTATTGAATATTCTTTTAATATTTTTTTCATTGACTCTCTTTCTGAACTTGTTATCTTGCAGTTTATCAATTCCTTGAAAGATAATCTAAATGCTGAGGTGGTACTGGGTACTGTAACAAATGTCAAGGAAGCTTGTGCTTGGCTTGGTTACACATATCTTTTCATTAGGATGAAGATGAATCCTTTGGCCTATGGCATCGGATGGGATGAGGTATATTTTCATGCATCTTGATCGTACATCATCTTAAACATAAACTTCTGATTTACTTATATTGTTATCAGGGCATCGTAATCAATGTATTCCTTCACGTCCCTTTCAAATTTTTAAAAGTAAGTAACTAACAAGAAAACAATAAACTAATGGACCTTCAAAGACGTCATGTACTTTTATAAATCCTTTTAGGGTCTAGTGGATGAAAAGTCAATAGTTTATTTTGTACAAAATCATGTGTTGTCCAGGTGCAAGGCCTTGCATTACATTCATTTAGTTCTTTGAACATAGAATACTATGAAAGTTCTCTTTTTCAATTTTACTTCCTTGGGGATGGAAGGAGATGGAGGGGTTGAATGCTTGGAAAATGAAATTTCTGTGTAGGTGAATTTTATATACTCTATAAAGATAAATGGAATGATGGAATTTTAGACATGTGCATTTGTAAATTTTAGTCAAGGGTCTATCGGAAACAACCTCTCTACCTCACACAAGGTAGTGGTAAGGACTATGCAAACCCCAACCCCTCACCCCCTTGTGGGATCACACTGGGTATGTTGTTATTGGGATCTCGATCGATGGATCTTTTTGTTTGAAGAAGTATCGCAGATGAACAAGTCTTACTTGACCGTTAGTAGATAGGTGATGCACCATTGGATGTCAAGATTACCCCCGAGGTTCTCACGTTGGCATTTCTTGAATACAGCTTTCATTGTCACTAATGGCTTTTATGAGTGTGTTAATTGGATATGGTTAATATCTCAAGATAAAGTTGATTTGAGGTACTTGTTTTTGTAAGAGGTTTGGGGAAGCAGCTAACAATATTGCATTCAAACTTAAGCTGATCCTCTCTTTTCTCTTTTGCAGGTCATGGCAGATCCATCATTAAGCTTAAAGCAAAGGGATCTTATAAGTGATGCTGCTCGTGCACTTGACAAAGCAAAAATGATGCGTTTTGATGAGAAAAGTGGGAACTTCTACTGCACTGAGCTTGGTCGTATTGCAAGCCACTTTTATATCCAGTATACTAGTGTTGAAACTTACAATGAAATGCTGTCACGGCATATGAATGAAAGTGAGGTATTTTGTTTTGCTTGCCATTTCTTTCACTTAATGGATCATGCAATTTGCTTTGTTCAGTTATGATTTTGTCATTTTTTGGTTTGTGATCCTATGTTAGCGAATATGGACATGTCTAAAGGGTAAATGCTATCTACACCTTGTTCTAAAACCACTGCTTACTCTTTGTTTGTATAACAATTTCTCTGTACTGGAGAACCGTTACATGAACATATAGTTAATTTCTTGTATCTATTGTATTAAATGTGCTCCAAAAATTGGAATTAATGGTCTTCGAAGATAGAAAAGGAGCTGAATACGAAATGTGGACGCTATAATTTTCATTGGAACTTTGTCATTTATATTGATAAATTCTTGGGGATATGGAGTAATTTTGATCCAGTTCTGTTTTGGAAATGATAAGGGAAATCATTCCCAAATTGATATGATAAAGCGCAGAAATATTTGAGGAATTTATTGTTCAATTAAGATACAGAACGTTGTTGCTTGTCAGATAGACATGATCCTCTGTATCATTTTATGTGACACTTCTCCTTTTTCTTTTTTGGTTGTTCACATATTTTGCACATACTATTTACTAGTGTAAACCCATGCATCAGCACAATGTCCAACTTAAATTAGTTGCAGTATCACATCTGATGGTGTTATTTATGGAAGAAAATTCATAATGAACTTGAATAATTAGAAGAGATTTTGTTCGAGGGGCAATTAACCTTAAAAGTAAGTGAAGTTCTTCTTAGTGTTCTAAACAGTAACCTGTCTCCTGTAAATACGACGGAAGCCGTTGTTCATTTATCTCTATCTAAAGGATTGCTTTAGTAGTAAGTGTATAACACCTATTGAATGAATTGCCAACTATTTCAGTTCTGCATCTTCTATTTTATATGGTCCTCTTTGTTAAGTTTTTTGATTGTGTGTCACAAAATATTTACTTTTACTTTTACTTTTAATGGGTTACCTCTCCTATGTGGTTTGCGAGCTATTGCATAGGAGCGGGGGTTTTACCTTGTGCGCACCCAAAGGTTTGGGTAGCGGCTGCGGGTTTCCCTTGTCATAAAAAAAAAATAATATTACTTTTAATAGTCATGACTTCCATTCCCCTACGTGTACTAAGTTTTGCTGTCCATTGTTTATCATTGTGCTTTCTCTGACATCTATTTTTTCACTGGCTATTAGTTGATAAATATGGTAGCTCATTCTTCTGAATTCGAAAATATTGTTGTCCGGGACGAGGAACAAAATGAGCTTGAGATGTTGGCTCGCACATATTGTCCATTGGAAGTCAAGGGTGGTCCATCTAACAAACATGGAAAAGTTTCAATTCTTATTCAGGTATTGGATAACTCTTTGTCCATTAAATACTGTGTGGCTTCTTAACATATAGTGTTTTAACAGTGTTGATTGTATCTTGCAGCTTTACATCTCTCGAGGATCAATTGACACGTTTTCGCTGATCTCTGATGCTGCTTATATAAGTGCAAGCTTGGCTCGTATTATGCGAGCTCTTTTTGAGATTTGTCTGCGTAGAGGGTGGTGTGAGATGTCTTCTCTAATGTTAGACTATTGCAAGGCTGTGGATCGCAAAATATGGCCCCATCAACATCCTCTTAGACAGTTTGATAAGGACATTTCTTCAGAAGTTTGTTCTCTATAAATAACTTCTGTTAAATAAAATTTTCAACTAGTTTATGCGTGTTAACTAAAAACTGGTGTTTCAGATATTGAGGAAACTTGAAGAAAGGGAGGCAGATTTGGATCATTTACACGAGATGCAAGAGAAAGATATCGGAGTTTTGATTCGTTATGGACCTGGAGGAAAGGTAGATTATTTTTTACAGGTTTTTGGTTCGAGGCTTATCCTGTCACTTTCAGTTAAAGAAATGTTTCTGAAATTCCAGGTTGTTAAGCAATGTCTCGGATATTTCCCATCAGTCCTGTTGACTGCTACAGTCAGTCCAATCACTAGAACGGTTCTGAAGGTGAGGACATTTCTGCACTTGCTTTTTCCCACTTGTTCTATCTGAAATTTATTCCCTCTGTACCAATTTAACTTCCAATTGTATTCACTTTACTAAAAGAAACTTCTCTGCCACGTTTTAGTTTTTGTCAATACCATATAAGCAATATGGTAACATTGTACCTAAGTAGTGTAAATTCTTCAATACTAAAAGAACTCCTACCTTTGGAGCCACTTCTACTTATGCAACTATACTATTAACACCTGCGGCCACTGGCGGGTCCCAGAAGAAAGACTCGCAATGAGATAGAGGAATCATCTATCATTTCCTTTTATTTTTATCAAATGCAAAGAGAGATATTGCCATGAAGCTCCTTTATTATAGGTGGATTTGGTTATAGCTCCACAGTTTGTTTGGAAGGATCGAATTCATGGCACTGCGTTGCGCTGGTGGATTCTGGTTGAGGTACAAACTTGTTCATTTATATTATGCTTTGATGTATATAGATGTTTATCAATTTGCGATACAGTCTAGAATCTTTCCTCTTAAATTGGCATGGTTATCAAAATCTATCACTCTAGATTACGTTCTGTACCTTTGAACATGCTTGTTTTTAACAGTATAACAATAATAATAATAATCAAATATCATATTGTGTATGGAATTTGGCCTATGCTCAGCTGCGAGGTGTCTTACCTTGTTTACCTTTCTTTTCTATTGCATTGGTTTGACCTGTCTATTATTCAAGCCTTCTTAGTTTTATTCATCTCCCCAGGAGTTTCAAATGTGGTTCAAATAAGTAACAGTCATGTCATGCTCCATTCCAGTTTAACAGTAACACATATAGTTGCAACCCGAGTACAAAGGTGCTTTTGTTTGGGTTTACTTGTCCAGAAAGGAGATCAGAGGTCATTATGTGTGGCAAGATGATCTTGTATTTGCATTACCTATTCTCCTCTTTGCTTTATCTTGGGCGTGATAGTTGAAAGTAGGTTGGCAAGAAGAAGGCCAGAAGCTTGTCAGGTTGGTAATAGGAAGCCATGCTGAGCAGGATAGATCCACCATTACGGTATCTAAACCCAGTACTTCCAATGCAGAGTAAAAACCTTAAAAGGTTGAATCCATAGAGTATAACTCCTGGATCCACCTCTAATACCTAGGCAAGGGTCAGTGTCATAAAGATATCAATTTTAGTGGTAAAGAAAACAATATATAAACTTTCTGGTGTTAAGTGGATGCCATGAGGAGATAATTGGTGGTCAAGGTTATTTGCAAAGTAACTTATGGGTAAGGAAGAGAACATAACTGTAGAAATAGAGGAATTACGTTTTGTTCCACAGCTTCATTTTTTTCTTTTGAGAATTGGTAATTGTATCAATAAGAAGTACCAAGAAGGTGCAAGCAAAAGTATTAGTGATCAAAAGCAAAAGTATGTTCTTCTTAGAAGGATTCTATCACATTTACAGCTCCTCTTTTTCACTAGTAAAATTTTGTTTACATCAAAAATAAAGCAAAAGTAAACAGGTCATTTCTCTTCTGAATAGAACTTTCTTTGTCTTCAAAGCCCTTTATGTTTCAGCACTTCAAAAGCTCAGTTGTGTCCATGGGCATGTACCATTTAAGTCCCACCATGTTGAAGAACAGTTCCCATAACTAAACAGGGATGTTGCAGTGTAAAAACAATTGCTATGCTCTCTGAACTTACCCACACAAAAAACATCTGGAGCACAATTGAGATCTTTGTCTTTGTAAGTTTTCCCATGTCAAGCATTGTTTATGGGACCCCAACAATGAAAAATACATCACCGTATATGGAGCATTAGTTTTCCGGATCTGTTTCCAAGGCCTAAATCCTGAAGTCGTCCTGAAATCAAGCTACGATAGCAAGATGTTCACTGTAAACTGACCCCTACATTCAGTTTTCCAAATCATCCTGTTCTGGCACTGTGACAAACCTTGGAAATTCTCCAAAATCAATAGTAATTTAGCAAGTCTACCCATTTCCCAGTCATTCAAGTTCCTTCTAAAGTTGAGGTTCCAACCATCGTTGCCTCTGTTGGACAACTATGGTTTACTGCCTAGTTATTGCTTATTAAGGTGCTTAATCGCACGGCCATCTTGCCTGCGACGCATCATTCATAAAAAGTTGCTCATTAAGGATACATGAAAGAGATCAGTGAGTGGATTGACAAGGGTCTTAATCAAGGGAATAATGTTATTGTAAGACTGTTCTGGTGCTTGGTAGAGTGCAGAGATAAGAAGAGATGGAAGAAGAGGAGGAACGCAAAAGAAACATAAGAGTGAAGATTCATACATATTTGATATTTCTATGTATAATCCAGTCATCTGCTTAAACACAAGAGGATTCATGACTTCTAAAAGCACAAAAAGATACTTATGATGTATTGATCAAAAAAGAGAACAAAACAAACGATGCATATGATAGAAGGGAAACTTTAATCAAAGCCAAGTCGGAAATTGTTTCTATCCGACAACTTTATGGACTGTAGTCTGAGACATAGTGGGTGATATTCAAGATTGCTTGCCGTCCAGCTAACAAACAACATGGCAATGGTTGCCTTTGAATTTCACCCTCCCCTTAAAATATTTTTCAAACATTCACTGTAACTGTTTCAATCCCATCAAGTTGTCCCATGTAAGTCATGTTTATTCCTTAATATGTCAAGTGTTTCAATTGGAACTCTTTTAGTTTCATTTTGCATGGAGGAAAGGATTTTTCAGTTCGAGCCATTTTGATCTTATGACTTGGCTAGGATATTGTTGTTGATCTTATACTAGCTGATCGTACTAATCATTTGTCTAATAACTGCCTTAGGATTCTGAGAATGACCACATTTACCATTCTGAGCTCTTCACCCTCACAAAGAAGATGGCTAGAGCGGATCCACAGAAACTGTCCTTTACGGTGCCAATCTTTGAGCCACATCCTCCACAGTACTACATTCGTGCTGTTTCTGACTCGTGGCTACAAGCAGACGCTTTGTACACAATAACTTTCCACAACCTTGCTCTTCCAGAGGTTGTTTTATTAACTTATATTTATCTCTATATTATTGAATATCTGCAATATGTCCTAAAGTTTGAATTTTGTGTGTTGGTTTTCTCTGACTTGAATGAATGATTTTTCAGACCCAAACATCCCACACTGAGCTTCTAGATTTGAAACCCCTTCCTGTGACTGCACTCGGCAATGGAACTTTTCAGGCCTTGTATAAATTTTCACACTTCAATCCTATACAAACACAGGTGGATATCTCATTTTCTTGTTTCCTTAATTCGATTAATTGTCTGTTTCATTAGTCAATAACAGCAATAGCTTAAATCAAATCAATTTTGGCAGGCTTTTCATGTGCTGTATCACACGGACAGAAATATCCTTTTAGGAGCTCCGACTGGAAGTGGGAAGACAATATCAGCTGAGCTTGCTATGCTCCATTTATTCAATACACAGCCCGATATGAAGGTACTTTGTTGCAATTAGTTTTGCTAAATGCTTCCACGTGCATAATCACTTGTTTTTATCAGTTTTTATTTGTCGATATAATGAGGAGTGGTCTCCGATCCCTTATTTTCTTTTGGTGCACCCATGTAGTTCCTCTGTGTATAGATGATTGGGTGTCTTTCGGAGAGAATAATATACTATAGGTCTTTTCTTTTGGGGTACACCACTTGGATACAACCATGTTGGCCTTGTTATTATTAATGAAATACTTTACCTGATAATAAAAAACACTTTATAAAACTTACCTTTTAAGTCTTTGTAGCACATTCTTATCAAACTATACACCAGATGCGAACCTCCATTTAATCCACTATCAACCGTTTCCTTGGATTATTGACCCAAGGTACTTGAAACTTCCTCTCTTAGGGATGACTTAAGTATTCTTCCTCAGTTCCACATCTGCCTCGTGAGTTACGTCACTGAACTTGCATTCCAAGTACTTTGTCTTAGTCCTGCTCAACCTGATCCCTTCAGATCCTTTAGATTTTTGGTTTCTCCAAACCTCTAGCCTATTGTTAACTCCATTAACTCCGCCGCGTGGCTCGCCAATCAATACTATGTCATCTGCTTTGCACATACACAGTGATACCTCCCCTTGAATATGCCGCATCACTTCATCCATTTCCAAGGCAAATAAGAACCGGTTAAGAGGATTCCTTGATAAAATAAAAATCATTTACCTGATCAAAAAAATAAATTGTTGCGAAACTATGTATTTAGTTTTGTCTATTCAAAATTCCCCATCATTATACTTGTATCTCAACTTCGTAATTGCTACTGATCTTTCAATGATTTTCTATATGCAGGTTATCTATATAGCACCTTTAAAGGCTATTGTTCGGGAGAGAATGACGGACTGGAGAAAGCGTCTTGTTTCCCAACTTGGAAAGAAGATGGTGTGTGAAGTTTCTTTTGTTTGGGCATTATTCTTGTGCACTTACATGTGATATCACTGCCAACTCAAATATCTTCTGCAGGTTGAAATGACTGGTGACTACACGCCGGATCTAATGGCTCTCTTGTCAGCAGACATCATAATCTCCACTCCCGAAAAGTGGGATGGTATCAGTCGCAATTGGCACAGTCGAAGCTATGTCACTAAGGTGCAATATCTCATTCGTTTTTATTCCTTTTTTTTTTTAGCTATTGGTACTTAATATCAAAATTATAATATGAACATTCTGTTCATGAATGCTCTCTTAACCACAATCAAATGTTCAAACCTACATCTATAGGTTGGGCTTATGATTTTGGATGAGATTCATTTACTTGGAGCTGATCGAGGACCCATACTTGAGGTACACAGTTGTCACTGAATGTCTCCCATTCTCTTCTCCCTTGCATGGTCCTTGGTTTATTGATTATATTGTAATCTCTTGATTATGTCTAATGCTAGATTTTCTGGTTCTAGGTTATTGTCTCAAGGATGAGATATATATCTTCTCAAACAGAGCGGCCAGTTCGGTTTGTTGGCCTGTCAACAGCATTAGCAAATGCACAGTATGTGTTTCATTGTATCTATATTTCTTGCTCGTCTTGTGTGCAAAATGCTAATTGTTTTTGTGGAGTTTTTTCTCTGTAGATTGTTTTGGATACTACCTTTTATCTTGGTAACTTTTAAATGAAATTCTTACATTTGTCCTTGAACCCAGTAATTTGGCAGATTGGTTGGGTGTCGATGAAACTGGCCTCTTCAATTTCAAGCCAAGTGTGAGGCCTGTTCCTCTTGAAGTTCATATTCAGGCAAGTGAAGCTGTTGATTATGAGCTACCCAAGTGCCATCATCATCGAAGCAGACTGAAGTATATTTACCTACAGTATCATGCTTTAATCTTGATTTATAAATCATTCCTTTTAACAGGGATATCCTGGGAAGTTTTACTGCCCGAGGATGAATAGTATGAACAAGCCCACATATGCTGCTATATGTACACATTCACCAACAAAACCAGTTCTAATCTTTGTCTCCTCTCGTCGCCAAACAAGGCTTACAGCACTGGACCTTATTCAGGTGAGGCAAAAATTCAAACTGTATCGATCAAAATATTTCTATCGCGTAGTGATGGTAACTAATCTGTCGTATGTTTTTTCTGATCTTGAAGTTTGCGGCTTCAGATGAGCACCCAAGGCAGTTCATAAGCATGCCAGAAGATTCACTTCAGATGGTTCTTTCTCAAGTCACAGACCAGAACTTGAAGCACACCTTACAATTTGGAATTGGATTACACCATGCCGGGCTGAATGATAAAGACAGATCATTGGTTGAGGAACTGTTTGCAAACAACAAGATCCAGGCAACTATGTCATCCTGAAATTTGTATATCTGTAGGAGTAATAATATGATGAAATTGGAAATTATATTTGAGTCATTTTGGCTGCATCTTTTTAGGTGTTGGTTTGTACAAGTACGTTAGCATGGGGTGTAAACCTTCCTGCACATTTGGTTGTTATTAAGGTATGTCGTTTTATCCACCTTCGAGAATTAGGTCAAAGACTGGAATGTTATAATATCATCTCCCACTGGAAGGCACTCATACCATGGACTAATTGTCATCTTTGTTTGTTACATCACACTCTTAATGTATTACTGGATCACATGATATTTTAGTGGTTTAACTTTGGTTTAATCCATTTTTTACTAACAAATTGAGTCCCTTAGATGTTATTATTTGTAACTAAAGTTTTGAAGATTATTTGAAGTTCCTAGATACCTTTTCCTTTTATTATTTATGTTTGGAAAATACTCCAAAAAATCGATCTTGCCCCCAAATCGACTTCAAGCTAGCACTTTCCTTTCCTTCTCTTTAGAGTGAGGTCATTAAAACATAAGTGGTGTCACTCTGGTTCAGGCAAAATATTTTGGGTTTTCTTTTTGTGAAGTTCTTCTATTTGTCATCTTGTTGCTGTAGGTAAATTATTAAGTCTTCCTTTCTCTCAAAATAATATATTAAATACATATATTTCTTCGCCTTGCATTCATTCGATGAGTTTAATCTGCTCATCGTAACAGATACTGTGTCCTTCTTGATGACTGTCAAAATTCATCACCTCAGGATACGCACCATCTTTGGTGTTTAAAATATATAGATCCTTCTGCAGGGAACAGAGTTTTATGATGGGAAGGCAAAAAGATATGTTGATTTCCCAATCACTGATATATTGCAAATGATGGGTCGAGCTGGTCGTCCACAATATGATCAACACGGGAAAGCTGTTATTCTTGTTCATGAACCCAAAAAGAGCTTTTATAAAAAGGTTATCTATAATTCTTTTCTTTGAACATGACTGTACTGTTGCTTTTCCTTTATTTCAATTATTTAAGTAACTAGTCTATTCCATTTTATTATTCAACATATATGCTTTCTTTTTGCAGTTTCTATATGAACCATTCCCAGTTGAAAGTAGCCTGAGAGAGCAACTGCATGACCACATCAACGCTGAGATTGTTACTGGAACAATCTCTCATAAAGAGGATGCTGTGCATTATCTCACTTGGACTTACTTGTTTCGTAGATTGGTATGGTTTTGTGATCCTATGGCAGACAATTTATTCTGTTGCTCCAAATTTTCAATCTTGCATTACCGATCAAGAAAAAATTTCAATCTTGCACCAATGGCAATGCTAAGTTAGGAACCACCATCATTATATTAAGACTGCTTGATGCATGTTTTTCTTTCAGCAAGTAATCATCAGTAATAAGTAGGTTACTTGGTTGCCGATTGATATGGGTTACTCATTTAAGGTAAATATATTAATATGAAATTTCTAAAGAAGATGTAGGTAACTAAGTTGTGTCTCCTACAGTGAAGAACCATATAAATGGAAATCCAGTAAAGGAAATGAGTCTTTTATAATGAGGTAGACTTAAGGTAACACGAGAGATTTTAGAGTTGATTAATTTAGCTTGCAAAAAGAAAAGTTAAGGGAGGCCACAATAGTGCAACCTTGTTGCGATTTTATCTTGCTTATGTTGTCTATTTCGGAAGCCTCAAGTTTTATTTTCTAAATTAGCATTACCAACATGTGACAACTGTAATTGGAAAAAGAAAGTGGTGGGTAAAGGGCTAATTTCAGTTGTATCAAGCATCAATAGTTGTCTAATTAATATCTACTTGGTGATCTTTATAGTAAAAGGATTTGTTTCAGATTGTGGTGGACTCTAAAATCTATATTATTGTAATCAACAAGTAGACAAAGGAAACACATTTCAAGCAGCAGTTATAATTGCACAAGAAAATATGTGGCTGTTTGATGTGCTTTTACAAGCTTACTGCTGCTAGATGCCATCAAAGCATTTGCTACGAAAGAAAAGTTAGGAGAAAGTGAGGTCTACCCCACGTAGCCAAGTTTTGTCAAAGCGCAAGTTGAAATAGCTCTTGCCAGCTCTAACCAGACCCTAAGGGATAGGAATAGCTAATCCACAAATTCTGTGTAGTAATTATCTAACTTGATTGACCTTGTGTTTTGGGTTGCGGAAAAAAATTATTTATTTATTTAACCTAAGATTATTTTAGATTCAAAATGAGAGAGCTGATTTAAAGCAATAACAATCAGCATTGAGTGGTAAAACAATGGTTTGCTTATGCTATTCATTGTGTCCTTCCGCCTCAACAAATGCAGTGCCAACTGTAGGTGTTGATGTTGCATGTGTAGCATTTTCCACCTTGTGCGAAAGAACAAGAGAAAAGTTACATTTCTGTGTACTTCCTGTATAGATGCCTTTTATATAGTGAATAATTGACTTGATCTATGGGTTAGTCACAACAGGGAATAATTGGTTATTCCGTGGTTCAAAAGGAATTCTTGCCCTAGTGACAAGGTCCCTCCACCTCCTATCATAGATATGTGGTTCGGGACACTCAGAGGGAAAAGTAGGAGAGCACTGTTTCCCCTGGGAAGGGGAAGCATTGAGGTAAAAAAAGGATGTTACCAAATTAAAAAAATAGAAGATAAAGGAGGAGATGATATGTCACCTAAACGAAAAGAATGAGAAGAAAGTCCATTTTCACCTCAATCTACTAATGCATTTCTGTGGATTGACCATGTTATCAAAGAAAATCTTTTATGTTTGAAGAATTACCAAAAATAGTGTACTGTTTTTTTCTGGCAGATGGTTAACCCAGCTTACTATGGCCTAGAGCATGCAGAACCTGGGATTCTAAATTCTTATTTGTCTAGGTAAAATGAAAGCACTACATACTCTTGAAATAACTTTTCTTGAATATTTCTGTGTGCGCTCACGTTATTTATAAACAGCTTGGTGCAAAGCACATTTGAGGATCTAGAAGACAGTGGATGCATCAAGATTACTGAGGACAGTGTTGAACCACTGATGTTGGGCTCAATAGCATCTCAGTATTATCTGAAATACACCACTGTATCAATGTTTGGCTCAAAAATAGGATCTGATACATCACTTGAGGTTTGTAGAACACCTAACATGGATGTCCAATCCTTATTTCTCTATTTCAAATGTTTTTAAATTATATTTCTTGGCATTACTTCCTGTTTATCTTTCACCCCAGGTTTTCCTACAAATACTGGCTGGTGCTTCTGAATACGATGAGCTCCCGGTGAGGCATAATGAGGTAATATTTTTAGCTAGGCAATATATATATTTGAAGACAGTTGTTGCTGAACAATGGTTTGTTGGTTTTCAACTCACTTAATTTCTTTTCTTTTTTCCCTTAGTGTATATTACTTGCTAGTTCTAACAAGTAAACTAAGAACATTGATGTCCTGGCATTACACCAATTGTTGCAGACACTTCTGAATTATTTGGTCTGCAAATCTAAATTAGTATGTATATTCCGCTAAGAAATTGCCTGTGGATTTGAAACTATCAAACTATGCATCAACTACTTCTTTATTTGTATGTTGTACACATCATCTGCTTATTGATCACCTATTCCAGGAAAACTTCAATGAAAAATTAGCTGAGAAAGTTCCATATGCTGTCGACCACAATCGCCTGGATGATCCTCATGTGAAAGCAAATCTGCTCTTTCAGGTATGGGTTTTGGCTTTGTCTGCTAGATTCTGTTTAACGTCAATATATCTTTCAGGGACCAACCGCAGCCTTCGTAACCTGGGGATGATGCCCCCTCCCCCCTCTCTTTTACCCTTCTCCACTTAAATACCAAACTTAGTTCGCATGGCGCAGGGCTCGAACGTATGACTCAACTTTGCTACCTGAACTAGGTCCTGGGGGTTATAATACTTTTTGCTCTTTTACTCTTTCCTTACACATCTCACTTTTGCAGGCTCATTTTTCCCAATCAGAGTTGCCAATCAGCGATTATGTCACAGACTTAAAGTCTGTGCTGGATCAAAGTATACGTGTTATCCAGGCTATGATAGATATTTGTGCCAACAGTGGATGGCTCTCAAGTACCATTACCTGTATGCATCTGTTGCAAATGGTCATGCAGGTCTTGCTACTGCTTCCAAAGCTTCCTTTATCTATTCACTGTAAAATGGACTACTATACTGCTTTTATCAACTCTTTTATATATTGTTATACTTATATCCGCCTTCCTCCAATTCTTCCTTTTTACCTTGGGATTTCTCTATTCCTATCATTTTCTTTTCTCATTTTGGGGTTGCCAGCATGTCCTTATGAGGAATACAAACTTGTCTTTTTCAAAAAAAAGAAATAAAAAATTCACATCGTAATGAGAGAGAGTAAAGAAAAATAACTATCAAATTCCAAATTGTTGAATATTATAATTTTTTTTGGTTCGTTTTATCATCAATTCCAACGTACAAAGGGATAGAGTTGAGCTATGTTGCAACACAACATCACATATTCCCGTTATTTTTTCCCTTTACTTCCTGTTCAGAATAAATCTTATCAGAGTAGCATCCAGCTATCTACTGATGTGTTCTTTATGGATGTATATCATGTTTCTGTTTTGTTGCATTCTGCAAATTACTTGACCATGGAAAATATGTTTATCACTATGTAGATGTTTGTTATCCAGCTTGTCACTAATTCTTATATCTAGATGAAGTGAAAGTTCTGAACTAGAAGGAGCTTCTTTTCAACCTTCATCTAGAAATTGTTTGTGGTTAGTATTGTTAGAATAGGAATAGGTTTATATAATCCTATTAGAATAGGAATATGTTTATACAATCCTATTAGAATAGGAATAGGTTTATACAATCCCATTAGAATAGGAATAGTAATAGAAATAGAAATAGGAATACTAAATAGTATCCTACTTGGTAAAGGATTGTATTCTAGGGTCTATAAATAGGGTCTCAATGTAATAATGTATACAACAACAATTCAATAATATTCTTCTCTTATATTTCTCACAAGTATTATGCACCAAAATCTGCTCCTTGACACACTTTCCATAACCAACACACTTCATGCGATGTAGAAATAAATTTCTACAGAACAGTTGTCAGACTAGTAATGATATATGGGAGTGAATGTTGGTCCTCGAAGTCCAATTTCAACAAGATAAATATCGTAGAAATGAAGATATTAAGATGGATGTGCAATTACAATATATAAATCAGGGTATTAAGATGGATGTATAGTCCTACAAAAATTTGGATAAGATTATATAATGATAACACCAAACAAAGGGTGCAAGTAGCACATATGGTAATTAAATGAGAGGCTGCATGAAATGGTTTTGCTATGTCATGTTAAACCTCCATATGCACCAATAAATGGATGTGTAACTATGAAAGGTGTGAATTGGATATATGGCAGGCCTAAAATAATGTTTTAGCGAAAAATAATGGACCCAGCGAGGCTAAAGTGGCCCGTGACACTGGGAGGGCCATGTGACCCTTGTTTCAGATCTCGAGTCCTTCTAGATGTGAAATCCTTGAAATTCAAGAATGGACTGGGAGGACTGAAGATTCCTGAGGATGGTCGATTTGAACCACGCAACCATCACAATTAGGTCAAAACCGCATATTATGGAGCTAACCTAAGTCTTGGGCGCTTGGATATGTTAGAATAGGATTGTACATAGTGTCATATATGGAAAACGATTGTAGTGTAATATAAATACGGTTCAGTGCAGTAATTTAGTTCTTACATTAATTCAATATTATTTTTCCCATGATTTTACTTCTCCCAAATGGTATCAGAGCATGACCCATCTCAATTGTCATTTCCGATGTTGGGCCTCTATATTAAATTACCCAGGCACTAGCAGTTCAATCGGGATACCTTTAACATATTCTTTTTCTCTCTCTCTATTTATGACCATTCTCACTTCAAAGTCAAAGATTAGGAAATTCTCTTGATTTTGGATGTTATGGCCTCCTACAAAACTAGAAACGAATTAGGGCTCTCACAACTACCGGCGAAGGGGAAAGTTGTCCGTAATTCATTGCCTATTTTGAGGCTATAACTATTATGAAAATATCAGATGAGAGAAGGAGAACTAGTTCGGCAATAAGACTGATGTCCATCCCTAGGTGTGAGGGGTGTGTAAAGAGTCCCTCATCGGTTGGTTGTCTGTTTATGCAGTCAAAGTTTTTCAGTGTTTGCAAGGAGTATTTTATTCAGGTAAAGACTTATTTGTCAACATAGGAATAAGTTTAAGATTTAGAGTATCTTTGTGATTTGAAAACCACTATTCTGTTTTCGAAGACAATGATTTACTCTGGTCCAACTAGTTTGGGATTAAGGCTAGTTGGTTGATTGGTTGATCATTTAGAATATCTTTCAAATGATGGTTTTGAACAAGTTTTTGGTATTCTTACAAGATTTTACCCTTTATTATAAACTAGGTCATTAGCAACTGGACTTTGTCCTTGAGCATCATTTGATTATTTGTCTTTGTTTAATCTACAGGGCTTGTGGTTTGATAGGGATTCTCCTCTTTGGATGTTACCATGCATGACTGATGATCTACTCAACTCATTGCATAAAAAAGGAATTGCTAGTATCCAGCAGCTGTTGGATTACCCTTCAGAATCATTGCGGGCTATCACTGGGAGTTCAGCTGCCTCGAAATTGTATCAGGTGTTCTAATTAGTTTTAGTAGTTGATGATGTTGGATAAATCATCTCTCCTGTCTCACTGAAATTTTTGTTGATGTATTGCATCCTAAGAATGTTTGTTTTGAACAAGCGTCAAACATCTATGAGTAGAACTTACTCCACACGGTTAGAAGGTTAGTGTGAACAGTTCTGTTCTAAAAAAGTTATTGCATAATGCATGTGTACCAGTATCTTACTATTTTGTCGGCCCTAAGCTATAAATCACATGTGGATATGCTTCTTTGTAAATTAAGTTGTATAATGATATATGGGGAACATCGACAACGACAAGCATATGGAGGGATATTCTTAAATTTATGATCATCTCTTCTAAAAGCTTAATCTATTAGAGAGTACACTTTTATTTACTTACGCTCCCCTAATGTGGGCCTAATTCTTTTTTATGGGTCAAACACGTTGATTTCCTTTTTTGATAATGAGTGATAGTGAGACTCGAACCCAAAACCTTTGTTTGCTCTGATGACATGTTAAATATATGACCATCTCATTTAAAAGCTTAAAGATGTTAGAGAGAGTGCATTTGTATTTGCTTAATTATATCTTCAACAGAATTTGATTGTCTTCAGCAGAACCTTGTTGATGTAGCATTCCCGACTTCTTGTCCCAGCTTGATGTCGAAAGACCAATTTTTGTACATACTTTTTATGAGTTCTAAAATTTCCTTCCTACCTCTCACATCATTCCCAGGGTATTTGTTCCATGTTTTTTGGGCCCTCCCATTTCCTCTCTGGAAACTGAAGGATCTCTTGATTTTATCCTAGGGAGAGCTTGTAATGATACTCTTTATCATTGTATGTGCTAATATTAATTGTCAAAATCCACTTTTGTACTGTGCATGGTAAGTACTAGAAAATCTCTGCTTCTGGTAACACGTATACTAATTGAGATCTGATTTGCGTAATTCTACTTTTTGGATAGGATATGCGGCATTTCCCTCGGATTCAAGTTCGACTTAAAATTCAGCCAAAGGAATCTAATGGTGGAAAGATTTTAACCTTGAACATTAGATTGGAAGATGCAAATACTCAGCGAAGAACAGCAAAAGCTTTTATCCCACGATATCCAAAGGTATTTTCATCTGCTAGTTTTGTAATCTGGAGCAAGCCAAACACTTGACATTTTGCTCTTTGCAGGTAAAAGATGAAGCTTGGTGGTTAGTCCTTTGTAATACTTCCGCAAGTGAGCTGTATGCTCTGAAGAGAGTGTCTTTCTCTGGTCGTTTGCAGACACACATGGATTTGCCATCCACTCTGACCAATTTCCAGGTTGATATCTGATGATATTGTATATACATATACTTATTTGGTATTAAACTTAACCTGACAGCTTTTGGTACACCAGTTAGCTGATGTTCCCCCTCTTCTAGATGAATCAATGTCCCAGTAGCAGTCATTTCCTTTTTATGATGGTCTTTGAGAAATTAAACACCTACTCTCCCCCCAGCACACACACACAAACAGACAAAATAAAATTAAAAAGAGAAGTTAATAACAGATCAGCTTTTAGGAGATAAAGGATGACATATTTGTCTTCTTATCTTGGAGTCAAGATTCAGTCCTCCCAGCTACCCACTCCAAGAAGGGGAAAAAACATGTTCCTTTCGTTCTGTGCATATAGATGTTATACCTTCTCCGTTGAGACTAAAAAGTTGAGATGTTTCTATTTCAGGGGATAAAGCTCATTCTAGTATCAGATTCTTATATTGGGTTCGAACAAGAACACTCTATTGAAGGATTGGCTTAATCTGGAAGAAACTGTAGCAACTCCAGATTGTGATGCAATGCTCCCCAAATTGGGATTTGACTTTGTATAGCACAAAAGCTCTCTTTTTCCCAACCAGTTCTAGAAGTAGTGTTAATGTCTACATTTGTGATGAGATATTGCTTTGTAATTTTGTTGAGTAGTTGATCGGCATCCTTCAATTGTCTTTGTCATGAAGATCCAGTTGTGTATATGCATCAGGGTACTGTTGAAAGTCTTATATACACACCCTAATCAATATAGAGCTTTCCGCTCAATTTCCAAGAACATTTCCAGCAATCATCCCTTATTTTTTTCTTTGTTACTGCCTTAAAATAATTTGGAACAAAGTACACAAACAAGTTCCCGGTCTTAAACGGAGTAATAGATTTGTTGGACAGATAGGTTTGGAACTCATTGCCACAATGATGTATGTAATATTCTTGAAAAACAAATATACGTTGAGTACTAATTTAACATCATCTTTGTGCTGCATAATCATTTTTCACCATGGTTGCAGCAGAATTTAAACCACAGAACGCATTTTGCATGCCTTAGGACATGTGATTAACCTAAATTTGCTTGTTCATGTCGGGACAGTCTCTTTGCAGATTAGTGATTAAGACTGACGATTAAATCCAACGTCACAATTGTTATCATCCTCCAGTGTCCATGTATAACGCCCTTGATATTATTATACTGCAGTGAACAATTAGTTTAACCCAAATATTTAGCTAGCATGGGCTATTCAAAATAACATCTTAACAATAACATTTTAGTTATTCTGTTCTTATACTTTTCTCCGCCAAGTGGATCAGTGATTTCAACCAGCAAATAAGCTAAGACAATGCAATCACTTGAATAACTATTGGTTTTGTTTGTCACAATACCAGCCAGTCAATATTTACAATTACATGTTGGAATTGCTTATTTGTCTACAGTTTTACAAGCTTACTCCCAGTCTGCATCAAAAAATCCTGCATCTTTCATCTCTGAGTAGTATGCGCTGTCCAGAAGCCAATCTTCCTCCTGCAATTGTGACGAAAAAAATGAGAGAATGCTTGCATTTGTGCCCAACAAATAACTAATTAGTCGGAGACCTAGTTTGGGTAGATTACCTTGAAAAAATCAGCCAGGAATGTCACATAAAGAAATGGAAGATAAAGCGAGTGATAACAAACTACAGTCAAATTATACAACCTGCAAAGTTGAACGATTCACATATGTCAATTGAGTTGAAAAGACACTATTGATTTTGGAAGAGTAATAGTAACGGAAGCAAACTTGTCTATACCAAAGTCCAAAGCCGCCCCTAATGCCTGCAAGCCCACAGGCAAATAACATTGCAGCAGTTGTCACAAACATGACGATGACGTAGTTGTAGAAGGCTGGACGTGCTGCATATAATGGAAAACACTGTATGTTAGACCTAATACGAAGAGATGGACCAGGAAAATGGAGGAGGTTATGTAGGGAAATAAAAAATCAAACTTACGAGGCAGCTTATCTCTCCACTTTGAGAAATGCACAAACAATATGTAGCCATAAGCTGCAGTAAGAAAAAGCTTGTTGGTGCACCAGACACCCCACTTTCCCCTATCAGCTATTTCCATGTCAAGGAAAAGTGGAACACCAAATCCAAATATAAAAATTGCCTGATCAAATGAAAAGACAGGGGAAGGCACATAAGAGTTTCCACATAAAGAAATCAGAAATACGCTTTCTACAATTAATTGGTTAACCTTTATTTGATTGTTCCGGAAAAGTAGCAACAACTCTGGGGCATAAAACAGCAACTTAGTAAAATTGAAGAACTATCTCCAACATCTTTTGGATAGTACTTGTTTGTTTCCACCTTGTACTTGCGGGTTAGGGAACATACCCAAGTGATTATTAGAAAACAATATACTAAGTTATCTGGACAAATTTCCAAGCCAGGCACGCATGAGTTACTTGTCTCACCCTCTCTCTCTCGCAACTGCATTATTTAGTACGGTAAGTTTCACTAGCATGTTCCATGTCCCAAAAGCACAACAGTCTGGAAGTACTGTATCCAACCTTCGTCAATCATGATGAACTAAAAAAGTCCTGTGTCCCTGGATGGATGTGACTACTCATAGGATAAAGAGCACACTTATGTTATAAGATTGATTTCTCTTGTTACAAGAGAAACTTCTACAGCAACTGACAAAACAAGGCCTTCCTCAAATTCAAAGGAATTGAACAAAGAGTTTTAACACATCACATTGAGATAAATAATTCTAATATCTCGTTGGAGCACCAAAGGTTTCCAATGAAATGCAATTACAGATTTAGCATGGCTTGCAAAAGCACAAGATCTTGATCCTATGTTTCTATCATGGTAGCAAGTATAAAAAACTCAAACCAACCAATCAAGTTATAAAAGATACACAAGAACAGCAGACTCAACAATCTTCTCTCTAAACTACAATAGCTTTCTCCTTGAATGTGTGTTTAGCATGTATTATTTAATTTGCCTTCTCACTTAAAGCTGGAAACTACAACACCCAATACTGTGAGAGTTTCCACATTATTTTCAATTAAGCTTAAAAGATGAAAACAAGAGTGGCAGCTGATGCAGAACTACACTATTTCTCCAGCCAGTGCAGAACCTTGAATAAAAAATCAGCTCAAGCAAACTGAGTCAAATATCAAACTTATTACTTGCTTCATCTAAGCTTCAGTACAAAAGGAAAAGTCATAGAAATTCAGTTGTAGGCGCAGCACACATAGAAGAAAGGAGAACATGGTAGCAAGAAAGTGAATATATGAAATGAGAACAAATAGACTTCTGTGCCAAAGTTTCACCCGAAAAATACACACTAATAAAATCAAACCACATTTCTGGTGCTGAATACTGGGTGTTTCTTTCCTGTAGATTTCAGTTATAGGTGAACTTAGTTTAATGGATTCCTTAAATTGGTTGAAGACAGGGGGGCAATTTTGTGATATAGTTTATGCTCTGGATGGATAACAAGTTCTCTGTAACTGCGTGCAATTTGTTAGTGCATTCACTAAGTAAACTGCTTTATTAGTCAAAAGACAAAGAAACAAGATGAAGAAATCTTCACCTTTAACAGTAAATCCACGCCGACAAAAAGGCCTGAAATAATGAAAGTACGTGCTAAAGTTTCCAAACAGCTCGCATAATTCTCCTTAAGTAAGAATGTCACTATGCTAATCTCCAGAAATAGCATTGCAGACGTCGCAAACAACGATAAAAGATTCCAAGCCACCTGCTTCCCTGGAGTGCACTGCCATACCTGCTTTGCAAATTTGGATGGATGATGCAATAACACTTCAAGGAACAGCAGTACATAAAGATAATGGTTTACGACTTCAATAGTATTAGGAATACGTAGATCATAAGAGCATTGATACAGAAGGTAAGACGCGTTCCAAACTCTGATACAAGCCCCTTTCCCTTCTAACATTTTTGGCAACAAACAAGCCCAAATAACCACCCAAGAAACGAAAAACTTTCAATCACATTCCATAACATAGAGACCGAGGAAAAGATTGACCACACTAATCAAGCACAATTCCTTTTCTGCTGGATTTTGTTTAAGGACAGTACCATAATTTCAAAAATCATGACTACAGAAACATATGATGCTAATCAGAGAATTTTATATTGATTTCGAGTCATTTATTACTCCTTCGGACCCAATTTATGTGATGTAGTTTGACCAGGCACGGAGTTTAAAAAATAGGGGAAGACTTTGCAATGTTCCAAAACTAACCATAAAATAAATGAATTTTTAAATAGAAAAATACAACTTTGTTGACTTTCTTGCCAAATAAGTGGAACCCAACATGGGTAAATTATTGATAGTGTCATTAAATGTTCGTCAAATAAGGAAATATGTCATTCTTTTTGGGATTGACTAAAATGGAACGTATGTCATATAATTCAGAGGGAGTACGAAGACAACACAAAGGTTAGATTAAGTTAGGGTTCGATCACCATGTTTTTTCAGATATCCATATTCTCTAATTATCCTTTCAACTCTATCTTCAGCAAAGAAAATGCGAATAATACTCTATTAGCTACTAGCTAGTCAATAGCACCATTTTATTCTGTAAGAGTGGACCTTAACTATTCCAGCACGTATTTGCATCCTTCCGCCAATACATTTACCTAGAAACTCTTCCCACCCCAATGGAACTTTAATGCATTGACTGGGATTGGAAGCCTGATAAACCATGGTCTTCATTCCAAATTCATCAACTGCACTCCCCACCCTTGAGTGGGGAAGTCGTAGCACCAACATGAGTTGATGAGTCAGAAACTAGAGTCAAATCCACAATACTTCTCATTATTTTGGGATGAGAATCGATTAAATATGTCAGGTTATAACCATGGTTTAGCTCATTTACCCAAAATAGTAACAATCACGAAGTGGCTTGATTTTGGTAATCAAAAAAGAAAACCTTCTTTCTTTCTAGTTTTGAAATACCCAGTCATCCCAAGCACCCTCTGCCAACCAATAACTAGGGCTAACGACCCCCAGCTTAAGGAGGACTCCTCTCCATCAGCTCTCCTTAATAGCTCCAGCAGGACAACCAATATCAACTTTCACAATATTGCCTTAGAGAGGGATCTAACTTTAGGTCTCAATTCCAACATAAATTTGCCTCTCTTTTTTAGGAAAATAAGATTCACATATCTGGAAACTACATACAAATACTACTACACAAATCATAAAATATCTAAGAAGTGAACGAATTATCAAGTGTGATATAACATGGAAATAAATACCGTCGAGCTAATGGAAGTGCAAAATAATAAGTACCTGAAGAAAGCACCAACCAAGGTTTAAAAGAACAGCAAACCACAGTAGTCCATAGTATCCAATCATTACAAAAGACCGACGGTGACTGAGCTTCTTAATGTTGCTCCTAGCATGAAACCCTAAGTACAGTACGAACAAAACCGATGGTAATACCAGTGCCGCATCGTGCCAGAACCCATGGCATGCAGTTGCAGAGCTGGACAACCGGAATATGAAGTCATCTCGACCGGCGGTTCCGGTTCGGGTCGGACCTGCTTCGGTGGGAGATGAAGCTTCAGTAATGGAAAATGCTCCACTAAAATTTGTCATTCTTCAAAGACGCCAAAAATCAAAGGCATTGAAAACTTATGGATGAGATCATCGGAACCCTAGGTCCGACGTGAAATGGAAGCAATCGGAGGAGCGTAGATCGAAGGAGTAGTTGCGTTAGTCGATGGAGGATGAAATCGGAAATTTGGTGGGGAAAATTGACGAAAAAGACAAAAGAATGCCACGTGGATATGGCCACTTGGCAGTTGGCGGTATAAGTAATATATCTATTTTTTTCACGTGCTTTTAATGGAACTCGGAGGATTCCTTCATAAGTAATTATACTCCCTCCGTCCACGTGCTTGAGAGGTCATGCACACCTCTCAAGGAAAATTTAATAGAAGATCTAATTTGACTAATATAATCCTATTATATCAAGAATATCAAAAGTTTATATAATTTTTCAATTGAACTATACATCATTAAGGATAGAATTGAAAAAAGGTGATTAATTATTTCTGGATTATTTAAATTGACAATTAATCTTGAACATCTATTTTTAGTATACCTACCAAATAATTGTGGATGGAGGGAGTACTTTTTGAAGTATCTAATTTAGGAAACTTCTGGAAAACGTGATGATTTTCGATTCCGTCAATTCCAGTATCAACTCAACTAATTAATTTATTTAAGTAATAATAAATGTATAAGATTCGATATGTCCCATAAGATGATTAAATTGAGCTCAATAAATATACATAAATATGAACTTTAATATTAATAAACATGAAAGATTTGATAAGGATATATATATATATATTATTATTATTATTTTATTTTATTTTATTTTTTTAAATAAAGTAGTTAAAAAACGTGATTCGAATTATATATTGAAAATTTGTCAATATGAAATGTGTCACTTTGCATGCTTGGTACGTGTGGCATACTTGACATGTACGTCACATACTCACATATGCATGGTTAGACAATTGATGTGTGTCGTGATAAAATGAGAGGTGGCAAGTCTGTTTGACACATGTCACATGCATGCACGCTTGTATAGTCCATTATGACTTTCAATATGTATAATTTTCTTCCGCCATAAGAATGATTCATTGAAATGATGAGTCACCATTGATATTGATATATTTGAGATAGCCAAATACTTGAGAGTGTTCCTCTATTCAATTTTTCTTCTTCTTCTTCTTGCTATTGATGAATATCTTGTTCGTGTGCTTCTTTTTTTACCGGGCATCTAGTGAGTTAGATATAATTCGAAAAGTAAATCAAATTTTTAATGACTCCATCATTTATGATTTGAGTGTCATAAACTTTTGAGTTGATCTTCTACATTTGAGCTAAATTCTTGTTGGCTAGAGAATTTCTTTCTATTAATTGCTCTATAACAATGTTTAAAAGATTCTTCATAAGACACCTAGGGTTCTGCTTTTGACGGCGTCATACTTGATCCTGTTTATTGGATCAAATCAATACATTTCAAGAGGAAAATGAAATATCAATCTCATTGAGATAATATCATATTTCATCATTCGAATCACTTTTTTCATCTCATCAATCGAATCATTTTTTCGAAAAATATGGGCGAGACACCTAACACACGTCAACAAAAGAATAGTGTACTTTATACATCTACTTTATGTGTAACTGAAGTATATAAAATAACTCAATAAAAACAAATCATCACTCAATTGTTGTTATTCTCGTCAAAGAGAAAAATGAGGTTACTGACATTGTTGGGTGAGATGCACCACATACCTCACTGTTAAACTAACTGTTGGTAAGTTACAAAAAGATATTGGTCGATAAAAAGTGGTGTCTAGTTTATTTGCTTCGACTATCGATTCCACAAAAGGATATGGACTATCACAAAGTGTTATGATAGCCAAAGCTTCATTATTAATTGCTTCATGTTTAGCTAGACTATACGCTACAAGATTTTGTTCCCTATAAATGTGAGTGACGATTGAATCACAGAGTTGTCGGAGCATGACACATGCAATCATATAGTAAAATATTAGCATACAGACAAGGAAATAGATTCTTTAACTCACCTTCAGTGATTATAGTATATGAAAAATGCATATAGTAACCTAATTTTTAATGATCATCTGAGTTTCTAAAAAAATCGCATATACCTTCACTATCTGACATATTTATAAAGGTCCCATCAATATTGATTTATGATAATTTGATTTAGTAGGTATCAATTTGAGTTGTAATTGGATTTTGAGCATCTTAGGAGTGGACATCTTAGCTAAATAGTGATATTCAGTGGCTTGTTGAGTAGTCCATATACATGAAATTGGAAGTTTTTTTTTTTTTATCGCTAAAGAGATTATCATTTCTTGTGAACCAGATATGTCATAAGAAATAGGAAATCAAAGTTTCAGCTAATGGGGAGGATTTTGATTGTTTACGAGTTGATTTAACGAGACTTGATATTCAGTGGCTAAGCATGAAAGATTGTTGGTGATGTGCATAATTTGTCTTCGAGGGTCAATTCAAATTAAGAAAAAATGGCATTAAAGAATTCAATAAGGATGTGGTTGATATCCTTTAAGTGAAGACCATAAAAGTGGCATCGAGTTTGGATTGGTATTCCTAAGCGGTTTAGGCAAACTTTTGTGAGAAATCTTTGATTATCTTGAATATATTCAAGAAAACACGATGGATACTAGTATATTTTCTTGATTATAATTATTTTATATAATATTTAGTAAAAAATATATTAAGTTCCACGATTAAAAAATTATACCGAATTTTTAATTAGATTAATAATTTAGATAAAGAAAATCTTTACGATAATGTTTTATCAATCTTTAAAAGGCATTCACAAGCTTATTATATTTTTATATTCTATAGCTCATTTCAAAGATAATGTCAGGGGATTAATCATAAAAAAAAACAATTTCATTTGTAGATGTTGGAATTACGACCTCCTTTAACTCCGTAAAGGAACAGGTACTTACCACTTGTTCCTCACTATTTGAAGTTAGCAGTAAACAATTTCGTAAGATAACTCCTTCAAAACTTCGTATTATTTATTGCACCTTCAACTAATACAATGACTACACAACTATATGTAACCGAAGGAGTTATAAACTCTAACTCCTAACTACCCAAGACAAAAAAAAAACCCAGTTTATATCTTCTACAAAGTCTTCCAAGTTATAACAACTCGTTAGACCCTTCCTACGCTCAAAACTCAATTTGCAGTAAATAACAATTAACTACAATAAACAAAAACCTCGCAATCTCGCAGCACCACAAGAACCTTCAAAAACTCTCTCAAACTCTCTTGGGGCTTTGAATTAAAGGTGACATTAAGGTGTCAAAATAAAAGGGATGTGACATAAGTCTAATTAATTATTGAGTGTAAGTGACAATTTATGTGATTAATGATCAAGGATTGTGGAGTTGCCCTCAAGTTTATAAGTTGGCAGTTTGGTCCATTGAATTAAATGAGAGGTAAAAAGGTAAATGACTAAAACCTAATTTAACCAATTTTGGTTCCCACCAAAATTGGAGGGAAGCCACTAGCTGTACCAAAATGAGGGAAATAAAACATTTCCCCCCCCCCCCGCCTCCCCCCGTATTCTATTCCTCTTCTTATTTTTATTCTGCTTTGTTCTTGCTCTCTTCTTTCTTGCTTGGTTGCTTGCTTGCCTTTCTTTTCTTCTTCCGCGTTCTCTTCATCATCTTCTTCTTCTTTTCGTACATTGTTGGTCTTGGCTGCTAGTCCTAGAGCTTTTTTTTTCTTTTTTTCATTTTTTTGAATCAGATTTAGCTAATCTAATCAATGGACCAGATTTCGTTCTGTATCAATTGAAATTACTTCTTAAGTGATGGGTTAACACACCATTATTTTGGTAAGTAAAATTAACAGTTCTTTGAAATCATTCATCATCATCTAGGTAGCTGCAATTTTTTTAATAATTTGCATTCACGTTTCCAACAGATGACTATATATATTGCAACATATGACTTATACATTCTGTCACAACATGTGATTTATGTTTCGCAATAGAATAGTTATATGTAGCAACATATGACTTACATTTCGTAACAAGATAACCATATGTTGCTACATACAACTTACACATGTTGCCACATGTGATTTATTTGTCACAACATATCAGTTATATGTAGCAACATATGACTTACATGTCACCACATAATAGTCATATGTGCAACATATGACTTACACATTTCTTCATTAGTACTAATTGTTTTTTTAATTAATTTTTTCAGGTACAATAAATGAAGGGATTATTTGTAGGGATTGATTGTCGTGTTGAATGGATCGAGAAGAAAAATAGATACATTTGGCATTGGAAGGATGGTAAGAAATGGGGAGGGTCGATAGGGATGACTGTCGAAAAAAATATTTTGTATGATGATTTTGTGAATTTAGTAATGCAAAAATGTGGATACAATTGTCAACTGAAAGATGTTGTCATGAGTTACATTTCCCATTTTTTTCATAATGAGAAGGTCTTACCTTTTAAAATAACTGATCAACCTAGTTTGCTTGTTTATTTAGGAGGAGCAGAGAGACCGCCCATATTAAGAGTCTACGTGGATGAAAATCCTATCGAAGAGGATCATAATCTAGAAGAAGACCAACAAGATATGTTAAATGATGAATTTGATGTTGTGGACATGAATAATCACGATGCTGAAATTGAAAAAGATGAAGTACCAAACTTTGAGAGCAACAATCCTCCTACACCTATTGTTGGCAGCAACATTCCATGTTCTTCTCAATCATCACGTGTGAATAATGTTTGAGATGATAAAATCGGTTTTTATAAGGGAATGACATTCAAGAACAAGGAAGAACTGACAAATTCATTGAAAATTGCTTGCTTGAAAAAAGATTTTAGACTAAAAAAAGTGATCAATTCTTGTAATGTGTTTTCTTTTAAATGTTCATATCCGGAGTGCAATTGATAGCTGAGGGCTGTGAAATTTACAAGTAGCGACAGGTTTATCATTAGAATCTATGAAAATTACCATACGTGTGGTTCAGAGCATCTTACAAGCCATAATTTCCATGCCACGACAAAAGTCATAGGTAAGTACTTTGAAAATAGGTTTCCCAATGGTAAAGACCCATCCACAAGAGACATGTCAAATCAACTCTGCACAGAATTGGGTTGTAAGGTAAGCTATTGGAAGATTTATAAGGGCATGGAACATGCTAAGTCTAATGTTAGGGGAACACATGAGCACGGATATACAGTGCTTAATGCGTACCGTTATATGCTTGAAGTTGCTAATACAAGAAGCAAGATGGCATTGTAGCTCGATAAAAATGGGATGTTCAAGTACTTATTTGTATCATATGACGCTTGGATAATTGATTTTCAAGAAATGAGAAAAGTAATAACCGTTGATGGGACATTCCTCAGGAGCAAGTATGAATGAGTTTTGCTATCGGCGGTGGCACAAGATGCTGAGAATCGTATATTTTCAGTGGCTTTCTGTGTTGTGGACAAGGAATGCGATGCCTCATATGAATATTTTTTTCAAAATATGAGACGCTTTGTAGATGATACTGATGAGTTGTACATTATTTCTGATAGGCATCCAAGTATTCAAAAGATGGTTTCGACTATCTACCCTGCATCTCATTATGGTTGTTGCATGAGACACCTTGGGGAAAATATTCGAAATAACTTTCACAATTCAAAGGTAGTGACCCATTTTTATAAAGCAGCAAAGGCGTACGATAGATGTGAGTTCAATAACCATTTCAATCAAATAAGAGATTTGGTACCAAAGGCGGCTGAAACTCTTGAACGTATTGGATTTCACACATGGAGCAGGGCATTTTTCCCGGGAAATAGGTACATTATTATATGTATTATCTCGTTTGAGTTTATTGTAATTTTATGTGTTTTGATTGATTTTTATTTTTTATTGTGTAGATATAACATTATGACGTCAAATATCGCAGAGTCGGTGAATTCTATGTTTGATGTTGAAAGAGATTTTCCCATTGTCTATTTGATGAAATAAACATGAGATTTGCACTTTTATTTCACCAGAAGCGTATGGAGCTGGTGAACTCTGCAAATAGATTTGTTCCTTCAATTGAAAGAGACATATCAAAGTATGTCAACGCGGGCAACAAGTTGTTGGCTCATCAAATCGATAACTACAAGTTCAGTGTCACTGGTCATGGTGATGTTGCTACGGTGGATCTACAAAGAAGAACTTGTATTTGTAGAATTTTTGACTTGGACAAAATACATTGTCCACATGCCATGGCAGCGCTTCGAGCCCAATATGGCCGATTTTGGAAATCAGATTTATGAGTACTCCTCTCAATATTATTCAGTGGAAAAATACATAATGACATATTGTGAGGAAATTTTCCCGGTGGCACCTGAAGATTCTTGGATTGTCCTTTTGGATGTCATAGAGAGAGAAATACCTCCTCCATATGTTGATCCAAGCAAACCTGAAAGAAGGAGATATAAGAGACGGCGTGGAGTTGGTGAATCATTTCCAACAAGAAAAAATAAGTGTTCCGTATGTAGGGACTTTGGCCACAAAAGAACTACATGCCCAAATTGAAATGCTCCATAAGTGTTGTTGAATTTTAATGAATGTTTTTTTTTATTTGAGAATGATGTTCCCTATCTTCTTATCTTAATTTGAATCAACTTATGTTATGTTATTTATATAAAATGTGTGATTTATTTAATTATGTGTTAGATTTTACAACAGAATATTGCATATGTTCCAACATATGTCAATTATGTGTTAGATCTTACAACAGAATATTGCATATGTTCCAACATATGTCAATTATGTTTTACATGTACCACAAAATAACACATCTATTCCAACATATTTCTAATAAATAATTATGTGGAAGGTGTGTTAACAATCATTACTGTTATTGGAACAACTTTCAAGAAAAAAATTAATTACAACTCTTCATATTTTACCTTTTTTTCAAAAAAGTTAAGTACTTGCTTTTGAAAAATCAGAAGTGCCTCTTCGTCTTCAGAAGTTACAAGTTTTCACATTCATTACATTGATATTATATTATATAAGAAGAACACAACAATAAAAGGTCCTTTCAGTTAAGAAATCTTCAAAAATGTCTATGAGTAAAAAAAACTACATTGAATCCCTTTCGAGGGAGCTACTAATTGATATCGTTGAAAGGATTACTTCCTACTCCCTCAAAGATTTAATGAGGGTTAAATTAAGGTATGTATGTATTAATAAATTTTCTCTCTTTAATTTGATTTCTAACCATTTAATTTGATTTCTCAGTTCCAGGGTCCTCAATCAAGTCGTCAATGAACCTTATGTTTATCAAAAGGTAACATTGGACAATTTTTCTTATTGTAGATGTTAGATAGTTCAAGAAGCCACTTCTTTCCTGGAAATGTGCAGAGCATCGGGGAATTTAGAAGCCTTATACAGAAAAGGCGTGGTAATTTTTAATATTTTTCATATGTATTCATGTTTTTATTAATGTATTTTGCCTTTTAAATGTGTCATTTCCCCTGTAGTTTGATTTTTTCAATCGTAATGATCCAACTTCATTGGGAAAGATTAATGAAGCAGCAAACGGTGGTCACATTGGTGCATCCTATGTGCTTGCCATAATTTCAATCTTCAATGGCGGTGAATCAATGAGAGAAGGTTTAATGTTCATTGCCAACATGAAAAAAATGGAGCCACTAAAAGTCAGAAGATATCGACATAATTTGCAAAATATTTTAGATGGAATGTGGGTGCCAAAACCTAATTTGTTGGGAAAAAGACTCATTTATTGCGTTGTTCATCAATTTGAGCTAATCGGTCGGAAGAATGGTTGGCCCATTGGAAGCGACAATGAAGATGATATTCATTGTGATTTATGTTGTTGTGATTTAGAACTAGATTATTTAGTTAAATTTCTGCCTTAGACCACTATGTGGTATTAATTAAATTGCCATCTGTGGCAACATATATACATAACTTGCAAACCAAATTCATGGTGAAAAAGGTTGCCTTTTTGTGTTTTGTACTGATTTTTGAATTTGTTCTTCCTAGTGTTCTCATTTTGACCATTCTTCAAATGTCATTTGTGGCAACATATGTACGTTTTGTGGTATAAAATGTTTCATTCAATTCTATCAATTATTTTTAAAAAGACTAGCATCCCACAAGTTCATCATACAATGACCAAGTAACTCCATATGATAGTTATATAACACTTTTGTAAATCGTTGTTCCAAGTGTTATAGCATATTTTTATTGCTTAATTATGGTTTAAAGTACTAAAATTTGGTCCAATTTGATATTTTCTCATTTCTAAATCGCTCAATTCATCGATTAACCGATCATTGAAGTGTCATCTATAACAACATATGTTCATTCTGTTGACAAAATCACAACAGACATTTCATAAGTGGCAACATATGTATATCATAAAATGGTCTTTTTGGGATTAATTCAATTAAATTGTTACCTAATTCAATGTGTAACACTAATATATAGTCCTACAACATGTCTACGTACAAAATTATGGTCTAATACAACAACCTTCATTCAATTCTATCAATTATTTTTACAAAGACTAGCATCTCACTAGTTCATCATACAATGACCAAGTAACTCCATATGATAGTTATATAACACCCTTGTAAATTGTTGTTCCAAGTGTTATAACATATTTTTATTGCTTAATTATGGTTCAAAGTACTAAATTTTGGTTCAATTTGACATTTTCTCATTCATAAATCGCTCAATTCATCGATTAACCGATCATTAAAGTGTCATCTGTGCCAACATATGCCTATTCTGTTGACAAAATCGCAACAGACATTTCATATGTGGCAACATATGTATATCATAAAATGGTCTTTTTGGGGTTAATATCTTGTAAATACGGATATGTAGTCTAGCCTAGCCTTGTTTATGCTTATGTTTAATGTTTCCTAAGTTTATGCTTATGTGCTTGAATTCCTCTCTATTAATAGTGATACTACTTGCATGTACATATAATTGGAATATGTTGCAACAACTTAAAAAATGTAAGTACTTTATAAAAGTCATAGGCAAGCCCAACCTCTAAAATTGGAGACTGGCCCAATCGGTCCATTATTTCATTTCTAGAAGTGATATATATATAAATTAGGGTTTTCATTTTCATTTCAAGAATAGAGTTTTCATTATCTTCCTCGCCACTTTGGTCTCTCTCCTCTTCGTGCTTTTTCTCTCTCTGCATGGATCTTGAATCTCTGGAGTGCATGGGATATAATGATGTTTTTTATTTCATCAGCCTTTTTTCTGGCATTCTTTTTTGTTCTTTATTTTTTAACACGCAACTTATTTGATTGGCCTTTGGTTAAACCAAATATCAGCACTGTCATGTATTGTCAAATCAATAAAATCATTAATTTTGCAATATAATGATAGTGATTGATTGGGTAAGAATGAGTTCTTTAAATATAGATCAGTACTCTAGATCTAGATCTAATGAATGCGTTTTGTTTGTATTTGTTCCTTTTGATATACTGTCAAATGCAATATTGAATCGAATTTGTCATGATGAAAATAATCTCATGTTGGGTGTGAAAATCTGTTGCAAATATGGAGACTTACTTTCAATGCAAACTTCATGGTCGAAGCACAATCCATGTCGAAGATTTTGGTCTTGTCCACGCTATCGTGTATGTAGATTTCTACATCTTATTATGGAGACTTCTCTTTATTTTTATTTTATTTTTAATTTAAATATCTTTGTGGTGTGTATTTTAGGAGAATGCATGCAACTTCTTTAGATGGATAGATCGTGCATATGTTGATATTCGATCCAAGGTCCTTATTCTGAGATTGACGAACAGAATTAAAGAGTTGGAAATTAATGATGAAAATCATATTAAAAGAAGTAACAAATGGGTGATGAAGGAGAAGAAGAAGACCAAATGTTGTAACAACTGGAAGCTAATCTTTGTGTTGTTTGTTGTGGGTTTTTTTTCTATTTTTAAGCATTACCAAGAACAACACTGTGGAGGATGAAAAATTCTTATGTAGTTGTGTACAACTATTAAAATTATCATAGTTATGGAAATAAAATAAATAAACGTAGTTTTGCACTCTTGTTCCAATAATTTTACTTGCTCTTAACATAACATGAGTCAAACATTGCTACATATTAAACATATGCTGCTACAGATGACTCATCTATTGCTACAGATGCCTCAAATGTTGCAACATATCACCCTTATGTAGCAACGTTTGACTATTTGAGGCATATGTTGCTACAGATGACCCATATATTGCTACATATGAGACATATGTTGCTACAAATGACCCATATGTTGCTACATATGAGACATATGTAACAACACATGATCAAGTACTTGCTTTCAATATAACATCACATACTATGTACTTGCTCTCAATATAAGATAAAATAACATAAGTGATAAAATAAAACATTGTCTTTAATTACAAACACATTATCAAAGCTCCAAGCTCCTAGATACTATCCCAGCAGCCCAAACTCATTGTATTCGACGAACTGAATTGTCACACAACAGGGTTTAGGGAGGTTAAATTGCTATCCTGGTAATCAAATGCTCAATAAATGCAAGCGAATATGACGCGCACGTCGCTTTGGTGTCATTTGTTACCATGGGTTTCAATCGACCTTTAAATTCCCATGGTTCATTGAGGAACTTATCTGGCAAATACTTCATTATTCCACTTTGCTTCAACAATGTTGGCAGCAACTCGAAGACAGGTTGTATGAATGTCAAAAACTTGTCATGTTCCATACCCATCAGCAGGCAGTCATAAACATTCATGCAACCCTCGTGCAAGAGGATCTCAAGAGTCACAAAATGAGTTTTGTTCAAGTTCATAACTATCAAAAGCCTTTTTGCACCAATCCAATCCATGCCTCCAGGATATGGTCTAATACCCCTGACATAGTTAATCATATCTTCATCCCATTAAAACTCATTAATTAACTACGTAAAGTTTCTGCCACCAACTGTTGTTGCCTCCTCGCTCATTTTGTCATATCTTAGTTTGAAGTTGGAATAGAAGTTGAGATCCAGGATTCTATCTGTGGAATCATAGTACTCAGGGTATCTCACATGCCTCTCCCGCATGAGGTTAAGGATTTCATCAACATACTGAAATAAAAAATAATATTAAAGAGTAAATAAGAGTAATCATTGAAAAGATAAAATAAACGAACATTATAAATTGAAGGTACTAGTAGAGAAAAATTACCCAGTCTTCCCATCAAATGTCCATGCTTGTCATGATCCTGAAATCTTCTCCACTAAAAAAATGCATGCCGTATTGTGCATGCAGTTCCTTTGCTCTCGTCAGGTCCACCAGTTTGTTCTTTTGAGCTATAGTCGCACGCTTATAAACATTCACATGCTTGAACTCCAGCACTTCCTCTCCTACGGCCATTGGCAATTCTCCAAAGATCTTCTTCTTCAAATTTTGTATTGCCTTGATAAATGATTGTTTCCTCCTCTTGGCCTGTGGAGTATATGGATGTCGAACATTCTTTGATGGAATGACCTTGACCCCCTTCTTCTTTTTAAATTCATTGACAGTCTGACTCAGTGTTTGAAGATAAATGATAGAATCTTCATCTTGTTTCTTGCACTTCTCACAGAGAAAGCCAGAGCATCTTCTACAAGAGGTAGCCCCTTGGTCTTGTCCAGCACCAACATAAATACCACGACCATCAACCCCATAAAAAACAACTAATTTATTAACAACCCTGTCTCTTTTGATGGTTCTTGCTCCAGCCAATTCCATTTTGACTCTATCCACAACAGGATCAAATAAGGTTTCAACCAATTCTAGAGTAATTAGATATGACATTTGTAATTCCTTTTCTGTTGGGACAAGCCATGGATGCACAACCTAAAATTATAAAAATGAGTCATCCGTAGGAATATTTGGGTCAGATGTTGCCACATATGTGTCAGATATTGCCACATATGTGTCATATATCGATACAGATGGGTGATATATTGACACATACGGGAATCTGTAGCAACATTTGTGTCACATATTGCAACAGAGGGATCATTGTAGCAATATTTATGTTACATATTGCGATAAATGGATCATATGTAGCAACATATGAGTCATCTGTTGCAACATTTGGGTCACATGTTGCTACATATATGAGTGTAATATAATAATAACTTACTGCATCATGAGAAGGGTTATAAAGATCTGGAATATTTTTGGCAGTTTTTATTTTTGATCTCAACCATCTCAATATCCTTAGAGATGAGATCTCTTCTTCTGCATTTACTTGATAGGTCAAATGAGGAATGCCTTCAAATGCCCAAGACTATAAAAAAGGAAAACATGTCATAAATCAAATGTTGAATTATTTAATATAATATAAAAAGATTAAGAACATTTTTGTTTACCATGAAAGCCCATGGAAAGCCAAATAAGTTATTGGTCTTTGGTCCTAAAGGTTTCAACAAGTATTTGACAGTTAATTCAAAGCTCTCATGACCCCAAGGATAATTGTTGAAAGCCTCAATATCCTGAGATAAATTCACCCATTAAAGAGATATGTTGTTGTTGAGATCTTTAGCCAAAAGTACATTATGTACAAATCAAAGTAAGCACAATGACTCATTGTGCTTCTTTGGTGTATCCTTAACATTCAACAAATATATTAAATCGGGATTTCTGAAGCTTGTGCCAACAAGGGACACCAAGTCCTGCTCCTCAGTTGACTGTCTTGTTTCTTCTTTTCCTCCTTTATTTTGACTCCGTGGTTCTTTTTTGACTATGAATTCAGGGACTGGCTCAGAAGGAGGATGACATTTTAACCTTGAAACTATGGCAAACTCTCTTCTGCCAAAGAAGAGTGGCATGCCACAATAATTAATCAAAACCTTATCATTCTTTTCAAGATTCTGAAAAATGAACATTCTTTACAAAAGTTCATAGACCATGGTCATTTGAAAACGTGCATTATTATTCTCTTGCAAATCAAGAAAATGACCAAAACAACTATTCCTAAAAAATCTTCTAAATCATTCTACTTGAGGGTGATCCTGAAGGTGTCGAAAGGTTTTCCCATGGCTGACCTCATAATGCTATCACCAGTAGCATTAGGTTGCAAATGCACATAAAAAGTGTGTGTATTGATAGTTTTGATCCCATCTTCATCAACTTCATTTATTTATTTTTCTTCCTGCTCGACTACTTCTTTATTTTTTCCTTCTTCTTCCTCAACTTCTCTTTGTTTTCCTTTATCTTCCTCAACTTCTTTTTTATTTCCCTCTTCTTCCTCAGCTTCTTCTGCTCTTTGTCCATCATCATCTACTTCATTTTTTTCTTTTTCTCTTTCTTCATATTCTTTTTGAGAAAATTTTGCTTCTACTTGAGAAGAAGAAACTGCTTCAGATGCAAGTTCTTCTAAAAGAGTGGTAGTCGAATTTTCATTCCTCTTCCTACAAGTTTTAGTCCTAGGCCTCTTCTGGATCTTTTGTCAGTTGTTTCTTTTGTTAATATAATTTTTCTTTTGACAAGCGCCATTATATTTGTATCTGCAACCACAAAAATCAAATATTTCTTAACAAAAATAACAACAACCAAACACAACAACACAAACAACAACACACAAAACCCTCCCTAAACCCTAACCAACGAACTACAAATTAAGCTTTTTGAAATCAGATAATATTTGGAAAGGAATAACTATCCAACCATTCTACAAACAAATAAGTGATAAAACCACTAAAAAAGTCCTGATTTAATACCAGTAAGTATTTCTCAAAATCCTAATTAAATTTTACTTGAGAAGATATCAATGATAAATTAGAAATGATGAGGGCAACGACACCTTGTTGTAGAAGAGGATCGCAACAGATTACCACTGATGTTGTAGAAAATATCACAACAAGAACCTTGATATGTGAAGGAATAATGGAACGAGAGAAATGAAGGAAAGAAGAGAAAAGAACGGAAATTAGTAAAAAGAAATTAAATTTGGAATATGAAACGACCTTTTATAGAGGAGAGGAGAGAGGGAAAAATGAAGGGACGATTGTTTTAAACCTTTTCAATTTTTTTTTAAAATTTTGACAATTCAAAGTGTGACATATGTTGTCACATATACCCTTTCTGTTGGGGCACATACAAATAATTCTGTGGTGTTATTTACAACATATGTTATATGTTACCACAAACACCACATTTATTTATTTCCATCATAATTGACATTTGTTCCAACAAAATAAAATAATATTAATAATCATTAATATTAATATTATCAGCAAAAATGAACAATTGATGACAATATAATGTTGTCACATATATCTTTTCTGTGACATATGTTACCACATATCTTTTTTTTGTGACATATGTTGCCACATGTATCCTTTTTGTTAGGGAGCATGCAGATAATTATGTGGTATATTTTACAACAGAGGTTATATATGTTGCCACATACACCACATTTCTTTCTTTCCATCATAATTGACATTTGTTCCAACAAAATAAAAATAATAATAATAATCATTAGTATTAATATTATCAGCAAAAATGAACACTTCACCAATTATTTTATACAACTTATCAACAAAAAGATAATTCACAATGGTATACATAACCATCAATCTAATCAATGGTGGTAACCATAACATTTTCATCTATGAACTTTACTATTTTAGGTCTAGGCCTCTGTGGGTCTATGAAATTTTCATCTTCAATACAACGACTGCCAAGACCCAATGGAAGTCCCAATTACAATTTATAAGGATATAAACCTCATCTGTGAGGTGCCAAGGCAGTCCAACATGAATACCAAACCCTTTGATAGTGCCAATGATTTTATTCTCATATTCAGGAACAACACTGTCATTGTATGTTTTGAAAAAATAATTAATAGTGGTATATCGATATTTAGAATGACTCTGTTGCTTCGACTTCTTCCGCAAATAGTATAAAATGACATCCAAATACTGCACAGATGCATCAACAAGTGTATTTATGTATCAATTTATTTGCATGTATTCATGTCTTAATCAAAAGATAAAAATGGGCATCGATTTACCTCATCAGTCCAGTACTTATTGGGTTGAGACATTACGTAGAACCAATCCTTGTTCTTTGGAAATGCAACTACAAAATTAAGATGTTTGAACTCAAGATTCGAGTAATTGGCTAAGTAGTGATCGTCCTTGTCTCTTATGCAATTGTGTAATCATTATAAATAATTATTTAGTGGACAACAAGAAGAAATACTAATAATAGTTGAACGACTTTACTTTTTTGCATGATGCTTGTAAAGACCCTCATTTATCCATTGCGAGAAGGATGAAATTAGTTCACTTGGACCCTCGCCATCAATGTTAAAACCTTCAAATGGATATTGTTGCTTCACATCACAACTGACGACTTCGACTTTCTTCGCTTTCTTTTTCACTTTCTCCTTCGCTTCTTTTTCACTTTCTTTTTCTCCTTCTTTTTCTCTTTTGCTTTCTTTTTCACTTTCTCCTTCTCCTTCTCTTGCTCATTCTCCTTCTCCTGCTCCTCCTTCTCCTGCTCCTTCTCCTTCTCCTCCTCCTCCTTCTCCTTCTCCTTGCCTTTTGGGTTTGAGTGTGATACTGGAGCAATAGTCATTGATTTTTTTCTTTCACTAATTATAGATAGTGATTGGGAAATAGATTTTTTCAACCTCCTACACTTCAAAGGTTGTGAAACCTTCTTGAATGTATGAACATCAATATTATAAGTCATTTTCTTAAAAATATCAGTGAGTTCTTTAACACGACTAATAAAATAATCATGTTGTTGCTCACATTCTTTGCATAGACAAAAAGAGCATTTGATGTTAGAAGAGGAAGCAACACCAATAAAAGATTAAGTTGTTGTCATGGATGAAGCTTCTTGTATCATTTCATCTACAAGGTTAATAAAAAAATATTGAGAGTTTACAATTGATTATAAAATAATAATGGGTAACAATTTATACTTATGTTGACACATATGGATATTATATTGCCACATATGTACCTTCTGTTGCCACAGATGAATCTTCATGTGCCACAGATTAATCTTCTGTTACTATAAATGACCATTTTGTTGCCCTAACACATAGGTGATATGTTCCAAGATATACAACTCTGTTGGAATATATACCAACATATCACTAAAATGTAGCCACATACGACACATCTTTCAATAAATGAAATATATGTTGGACAACTGAACAAAACTATATTTCTAAAATCATATGAACAAAATGGTCACAAAAAGAACAACAAAAGCAACAAAAAATGATTTTTCACTGAATGTTTACAATACATATACATTTCCTCAAAATTAGGGCTTTTTGGGTTTATTGATTTTCTTTCAAAAACAATAAATAATAGGTACCATTACACCATTATTCAATTTTCACATCTATAGAACGATTTATTGTTCATTAACCCAAGAAAAAAACTTAGTATTGTTCGAAAATTGTAAAATCTTTCAAAAAAATGACTTACCCATTTTAAGTCGAACACAATCTTCAGTTCACAAAGAGGAGAGAGTCACGGCCGGAGATGAGGAGGAAGATAAGATAATGGGGGAGAATACTTATTTTGATAGTTGAATTTTTGGATTTTCTAAGGAAGAAGAAGAAGAGAAGAGAGAACGTTGGGAGAAGAAGAAGAGAAAATTCTATTTTCTTTTACTTTTTTAAAAAAATGATTTGGATAAAATTATAAAAGTTGAAAAATGAAGTGTTTTTTTTTTGTATTTTATAAAAGATTAGAAAGTTTTGAAAATGTTAATTTGGTCCCAAATTTACTTAATTACATTTTAAAGTGGATTTGATCCTTTCTTGGTCAAAGTGTCACAAAAAAACAAAGCAAGACTTAATTAACACCTTACATTTAATTGTCTCAACTCTCTTTGACAGTGTTTTTGATTTACTCTCAATATTAGTGCGCAAGTTTCTCCAAAGAAACTATTGCCCTATTTATAGATCACGCTTCCACAAAGCCTTGTTCAACTCGAACTTGTCTTCGCCGTCTTAAAGCCTTGTTTAACTCGAACTCGAATTCCTACTTAACTTGGTTTTGTTTTTATTTCCTTTTTGTATTCTTTTTTCACGTCTCTAACTCCTTCTTTACTTCTGCTTCCTACTTTATCTAATTTTCCTATTTGACTAAGAAAACTATCTCGCTTGCGAACTCCTTCTCGGATACACCTTAGATGAACGTTGTATCGTATTACCGCAACCTGTTCTATGCACTTTGGCATTCTTCAAAACACAGAGATCCTAACGGTAGATACTAAAGAAAATTATACTTTCATATTGGAGAAAACCTAGCCACTCAAAAACTTGGTCCAAGTTGGACTCGACCACTCTTTATGTTAATTTTTTGTTTCTCTAAATTTTTGCTTGGATTTAAGACACACGTGATAAGTTAAACTTAATGACTAAGATTTAATTAATAAAAAAAGTCATTAATCATAATTTTGATAGTAAATACATTGTATATTGAATTTGAAAAATTATTATAATTCGTAAAGCGCTTTCAAAGGCGATTTCGTACCCAAGGGGGCTCGAATGCAAGACCTCTTGGTTAAGGATGAAAGAGTACTTACCACTCCATCACAACCCTTGTTGATATAATCAATATATTACACTGTCATAAATATATTGAATTATGTTTTCTATTAATAAAAGTATATGTTTAGATCTAAATATACCTGTATTGATCTCCTATTAAAATTCTATGTGAAATAAGATTGATTGAGAAAAACTATTAATAAACGATAAATATAAGGAATTTCTCATACTTTAAATATTATTTTTAAGAACTTTCAAATAACAATAAGTAATTAATATACTTTATTAATGTTCCAAAAAAAACACATTAACATACATTCTCGAGTGTATTTGGTTAGTAAATGTGTTGTTATTCATTAGTTATATACATCATTAGTTAATATTTTCATTAACAAAATCATAACCTAATTATTAAACTTGGAGTAAAGGTGGTCAATTATTAATAAATGATAAATATAAGGAATTTCTCATACTTTAAAAGTATTTTTAAGAACTTTCAAATAATAATAAATAGTTGATATACTTTATTTATGTTCCAAAAAAATACATTAATATACATTCTCGAGTGTGTCTGGTTAGTAAATGTGTTTTTAATGCATTTATTAAGAAAATAATAACCCAATTATTAAACCTAGAATACAGATGGTCAACTATTAATAAATGATAAATATAAGAAATTTCTTATACTTTAAAAGTATTTTAAAGACTTTCAAATAACAATAAATAATTAATATACTTTATTTATGTTCCAAAAAAACACAATAATATACATTCTCGAGTGTATATGTTAATATTTTTCATTAAGAAAATAATAACTCAATTATTAAACATGGAATAAACTATTAATAAATGATAAATATAAGGAATTTCTCATACTTTAAAAGTATTTTTAAGAATTTTCAAATAACAATAAATAGTTAATATACTTTATTTATGTTCAAAAAAACACATTGATATACATTCACGAGTGTATTTGCCTATTTGGTTAGAAAATGAGTTGTTATTCCTTAGTTACAATAACCTAATTATTAAACTTGAAATAAAGGTGGTCAATTATTAATAAATGATAAATCTAAAGAATTTCTCATACTTTAAAAGTATATTTAAGAACTTTCAAATAACAATAAATAATTAATATACTTTATTTATGTTCCACAAAAACACATTAATATATATTCTCAAGTGTATTTGGTTAGTAAATGTGTTGTTATTCATTAGTTACACATATAAACCTTAATATTTTCATTAAGAAGTATTATATTTGCTTTAATAAAGATTTTCTTCCACTCTCTCTGAGCCTGGCGCACATTAGAGTGCACTAACTTGCACCTCGCCTGAAATGGGAAGAGGACGACCACGAAAACCTGCGCAGAAAGACCGAGCGGAGGAAAATACTGCATGGAATCTTTACTAGTTCTAATGGAGGAAAAACAAACACAACTTTTCGGAGTGAGATACAACTGAGCACACCAGAAGGAATCAATAATATGGTGGTGGTGGTTTCAGGTCTGGACAAAGGGAAACAAGTAAGAGATGAAGAATGGCCGGAGCTAACACAACAACGAGGATCTGGTGGGGGTATCCATAAAACCCCCATCGAGGTCAATGAAACAAGAAACTTGGACAAGACTGTGGGAGGTGCATAGAGGAAGTTAAATCTTCTAGATGTATCACCTGAGAAGCCTTGGGCGAACCTGTTTTCCACAAATCGACTAGCTGGGAGAGGTATGAATTTAAACTATATAGCTCCAATAATTGTTGAGGGGGAGAAGGTAGTAGAAATTCTGCCTAAAGATGTAGCTAAGGAGGATAATAAATGGGGACATTCGGTGGTTGTATATGTTGTAGAAGCAACACCAACTATTGGAGCTATGGAAATGTTTATTGTAGCCCAGAGGTCTTTCTCTGCTAAACCAGTAGTGCTATATCATTCTGATGGATACTTTGTCGTTAGATTTGCAAATGAAGAGGAAAGGAATAAGTTATTGTGTGCAGGTTTTCACTATTTGCTCAAAAGGCCTGTTCTAATGAAGCCTTGGCTCCCAGAATTTAACTTAAAAGAGGAAATCCTCACCACTATTTCGTTATGGATAAAACTTCCTAATCTTCCCCTTAACTGCTGTAATTATGTGGTACTAAGCAAAATAGGAAGTAGTTTGGGACAACCACTATATGCTGATAAGTGTACAGCACAAGAAAGCCGAATATCATTTGCGAGAATATTGATTGAAATGGATGTGACTAGACCTCTTCCCAAGATGATTAAGATTCGAGACCTTAATTGGAGAGTGTTGGAGCAACAAATCTGGTATGAATGGAAGCCATTATTTTGTCAAAAATGCTTACAAGTAGGACATTCCTGTGACAAGCCAAAAGAAATACCAACAAAGAGAGGACAGGGACAGGGGCAGATGAAAGAATGGAGACCAACAACAATGAGAGATAAGAATCTAGATAAGCAAACAGAGCCACATTCAAATCTTATACATGAAGTGGGAACACAAAAGGAGAATGAGAATACACAGGAGCAGGAGAACTGACAAATTGTGAGGTACAGGTCAGCTAGCAAAAGAGTGGCACTGCAAACTACATGGATTGAAAAAACTTAACATGGTGAGAGGAATATGCTTGAAAGTGGGCAGCATAGTGGAGTAAGTGAGGAAGCCAACATTGAACCCGAACCTCCAAATTAATTATGTTAGTCACATGGATTTAAGAGGGTTTAATTAGGAGGTAAAACACAAGAAAATAAAGCTATTTTTTAGGAGAAATAAGGTTAATTTAATAGCAATCAGTGAAGATAGAGTTAGAGAAGATAGAGTTAACAGTATTATAAATAAAATAATGCAGGAAGAATTTGGGTGGTTTGGAATCCAAGTATAGTAAAATTCACTACTGCAGAAATATCTGCACAACACATTTATGTCCAGGTTGAGATACAAGTGAGCAAAATGAAATTTCAGTTTACAACAGTGTATGGTTTGCATTCAATAACTGCCAGAATCCCTCTCTAGGCAATAATAAAGCAGTTGAGTACACACATCACTAATTCATGGTTTATCACGGGAGATTTTAACTCCATTTTGACAGCATAGGACAGACCTATTGAAAGCCAAGTGCAAATATCAGAAACTAGAGATTTCCAAGAATGCATCATTGACTGCAACTTAACTGAGCTGACCACAGTTGGAAGGAAATTCACTTGGACAACTGGACATGTGTTTAGTAGAATAGATAGAGCATTGGTTAATGTTGAGTGGGTACTGCATATGTCAATAATACAAGTATTGGTATGAATCCACTATTCTTAGATCATTCTCCTCTGAGTATCGATATGAAAGAGCACATGGATGCAAAAAAAGGCCCTTTAGATTCTACAATTATTTAGCACAACACCCAGAGTTAAAAAATAAGATAAATGCAAGATGACAGATTAAAGGAAGAGGCATGCAAGAGGTATGGAAAATTTTGAAGGAGGTGAGAAGAGAAATGAAACAATTAAATAAAAGAGAGTACATGGGAGTATCAAACAAGGTTCATAATCTCAGGAAAGAGCTGATGGATAAGCAGAGTAATATGAGAATTGTTCATATACCTCAATGTATGTTAGATGAAGAAAAGGATCTAAGGGCACAATTGATCAAATGGAGCATGATTGAAGAGGAAATCTATAAACAGAAATCCAGAGTGTAGTGACTTAAGCTAGGGGATTCAAACACATCATATTTTTTTGCTAGTATGAAGAGCAGGAAGTCCCAAAATCAAATAACTATGCTTACCAATGAAGATGGTACAATCACTAGGGATCCAAAAGAAATCACTAAAGAAGTAGTGAGGTTCTATCAGAATCTGTTAGGACAAGCAAATTCTCTCATGCCAGCCACCCAGCCAGTAGTATTGAATGATGAACCTGTTCTATCAAGAGATCAACAGTTGGAATTAATCCAACCTTTTACGAAAGAGGATTTTATGCTTGGACTTAAAAGTATTGAGGATACTAAGGCACCAGGTGGAGATGGTTTCAACTCCTATTTCTTCAAGCAATCCTGGCCTATTACAGGTGATGAGGTAACTACTGATACTCCAATTCTTTAGCACTAACCAGATGTATGCTCCTATTAACAGGACATCAGTTACTCTTATTCCTAAAGTACAACATCCTAACTCCATAAAAAAATATAGACCTATTTCTTGTTGCACCACAATGTATAAAATCATATCCAAAATGCTCACACAAGACTCCAATGAGTAATGAATTTTCTTGTGGACCCAAACCAAACTGCATTTGTACCTGGTAGAATGTTAACAAATAATGTTATATTAAGCCATGAGTTGTTCAAGGGTTATGTAAGGAAAATGATCTCACCTAAGTGTATGTTCAAAATTGATATGCAAAAGGCCTATGATTTTTTGGAATGACATTTTCTTGAGGGAGTTTTAGTTGGTATGCAGATGCCTGAAAAGTTTATAACATGGATTATGAAGTGTGTCAGGACAATCTCTTATTCAATTATGATCAATGGATGCCCAAGTGTTCCATTTCAGGCAAGAAGATGGGTGAGGCAAGGGGACCATTTATCCCCTTACCTGTTTGTGTTGGCTATGGACTACCTTACAAGATTATTGAGATCACTGAGAAACATGAATGAGTTTAAGTTTCATCTGAGATGTCAAAAATAACAAATATTCCAACTGAGTTTTGCAAATGATCTCCTCTTATTTAGCAGAGGACACACACCATCAACTACACTTTTGTTTGAATGCTTCCAACAATTCTCCCAAGTATCATGACTCATAACTAATAAATCCAAAAGTTGTGTGTACTTTAGTGGAATTTCAGAACCAATTCAACAAAGGATACTGCATTACACAGGTTTCACTAAGGGAATCCTCTCTTTCAAGTACCTTGGGGTTCCACTCAGTTCAAAGAAGCTATCTATCAGCCAATGCCAACCATTAATAGATAAGATGGTGGGGAGGATCAACACATGGACAATAAAGTTTCTATCATATGCATGGAGGCTTCAGCTGATTGAGAGTCGTGAGTTTACGATATTTTTAATGCATTTCACTTAAGAGTTGTGTGTGTCTAGGGCCATTTGTATTAGAAATAATGTGTTTTGTAACATGTTTGCAGGAAATAAGCTTGGACGTGGTAAAGTGAGATAACAACTAAAAATCTGCAGAAGTGGCAACTCACAGAGGGACCTACGGACCGTAGGTTCTATATGACGGTCTGTCGATGGTGGGTGTAGATAGGAGCTTCAGAAAAGTATGATCAAATGTGGAACAACGAAGCAACCTACATACCGTAGGTCGACTTACGGGCCATCATGCACATCCGTAGAAGATGAACTGGAGTCGAAGTTCCAATACCTGATGAAAATTCTAAGTGTGGAGCCACGGAAGAGGAACCTATGGTCTGTCCGCACATCCGTCAGTAATGAACTGGGAGTTGAAGGTTCCAGACCTTACATAAAAAGTCTAAGTGTTGACCAACAGAGGGGACCTACGGACCGTAGGTCAACCCACGATTCGTAGGTCGAGTCGTCAATCAAAGCCGCGTCCAGAAAGTTTATTTCCATAATTTGTTTCCTTTTGCTTAAGACATGTTTTTCTATAAATAGGGTATGTAAACCTCATTTTTGGGGGTTAGACACTATTGTTTACTTTTAGTTCTTGGTATTTTCGTGAGAATTAACTTGCAAACTTTGGTAATTTGATTTCTGGATTTCGGTTTTTAAGATTTTTTCTTTGAAATTCAATTGGAGATTACAAGTTTCTTCTACTCTATACGTAAGTTCGTGAATTCTCTTTACAAAAATATGAATTGTGTTCTTTCAAGCATGAGTAACTAAATCCATAACTAGGGTTGTGGTAACCACGAGCAATTAACAACATATGAATAATAACTAAGTAATTCTTGAATAGTAATTATGCATGTATTGGTAATTCTTTCACTTAGAAGTCTTTTTAACGGTGCGCAACATTAGAACTCGCCTTGTTGCTACTTGCCGGACCAATGAGGTAGTTAATAAGAAAAGAATTATCAACAAAGATTTAGTGTGATACTATCTAATAGTCTAATGTCAATTGGTGCGAGGGTGAAAACTAAGACATACATTAATGTGATGTCTAATCTGAGGTAAATGTAAGGGTTAATAAATTATACATACGTAGCCAGACCAAGGTGCGGGGTAAAATTCCTTATTTGGAGGACCAATCACTTAGGGATACCTAACTTACCAACTTTGCATGTAAAACACTAGGAAATAATTACTATTATTAGGATTACCGCGTTAAAAGCTTACGGGGAACACATACACCATAGTTTATCTCTCTCATTGATAACAACAAAGTTTGAATCTTGCTCTCTTATTACTTAAACAACAATAAGTTATTTGTTTCACAAATCCCCCCCCCCTCTTTACTTACTTGTCTCGGAAATAAGTTGACTGAACAAATATAATAATGAGTTAAGTTTAAGTCTAAACCATATGCCTTGTGGGATCGACCCCAACCTACAAGTTGGGTTCTTTACTTGATAACGATCGCTTATATTTCTTTAGGGAGGTGTAATTTGAGCGTATCATTGTTACAAAGTGTTTTAACTTCTATCCAAGCTTTTTGGTCACAAATTTTTCTCATCCCTAAAAAAATCCTACAAACAGTAGAAACAATGTGTAAGAGATTTTTATGGAAAAGAGATGCACAAAGTAAACAGAAAGCACTCATTGCATGGGACACACTATGCTGGCCCAAGGTTGCTGGTAGACTAAATGTAACTGATGTTTATCTATGGAATAAAACAACTATACTAAAACATCTATGGAATCTTGCAAAAAATAAGGATAAGTTATTGATTGTTTGGGTCCATACTTACTATATTAAAGGCAGGAGACCATGGGAAGTAACAGGGTAACAAGCTTCTTGGATGGTGAGGAAGATCATGCAAGCAGGTAATTGGATTTCTGAGGCTGGAATGCAAATAACAACGATCATGGATGCAGAAAAGTTCACCATTAAAGATATGTATAAGAAGTTGAGGGGGGACTTCACAAAGGTGCCTTGGAGAAGGCTGTCATGTAATAATCAAGGGAATCCAAAATTGACATTCATACTCTACCTGATCATACATAAGAGATTATATACCAAGGATAGGCTGGATAAATGGGGGATACACACTGATCAAATAGGTTCACTGTGTAAGTAAGAGCTAGAGACACACCAACAATTTTTCTTCTCATGCATTGTGGCTGCTAGGATATAGAGTAAACTATTACATTGGTTGTGCATTAACAGAAACACTGCAGGGTGGAATGAAGAATTGGAATGGGCTATTTCACATGCCACAGGCAAAGCACTGCAAGATGAACTATATAGAATGACTCTCTCAGCTGCAGTATACTATGTATGGCAAGAGAGGAACTACATAATTTTTCAAAAGAAAGAAAGAACCATAGAGGTGATCACCAGGAACATCATTCAAGAAATCCATTGTAGAAGCAATATGCAATCGAAGCTGGATGTTTTCATTCGTAATTTCAATTATTATCCATAGAATAGTAGTCTAGTGGTAAGGGTAGTAGAATGAAATCTGAGATTTGGGACTATGTCCATATCCAGAAGTTCAAAACACTTTGTATATATTGATATATCTGGTAAATAAAGCTTATAGTTACCAAAAATAATTAAAAAAAAATCATTAAGAAAATAATAACCCAATTATTAAACTTGGAATGAAGGTGATCAACTATTAATGAATGATAAATATAAGGAATTTCTTATACTTTAAAAGTATTTTTAAGAACTTTCAAATAACAATAAATAATTAATATACTTTTTTATGTTCCGAAAAAACACATTAATATACATTCTCAAGTGTATTTGGTTAGTAAATGTGTTGTTATTCTTGTTACCAAAAAAAAAGTGTATATTTTCATTAAGAAAATAATAACCCAATTGTTAAACTTGTAATAAAGGTGGTCAACTATTAATAAATGATAAATACAAGGAATTTCTCATTAGTTACATATTTACACATAATATTTTCATTAAGAACTAATAATCCAATTATTAAATTTGTAACAAAGATGGTCAACTATTTAATAAACGATAAATATAAGGAATTTCTCATTAGTTACATATATACACATATTACTATTTTCATTAAGAAAATAATAGCAAAATTATTAAATTTATAATAAAGGTGGTCAACTATTAATAAATGATAAATATAAGGAATTTCTCCTATTTAAAAAATATTTTTAGGAACTTTCAAATAACAATAAATAATTAATATACTTTATTTATGTTCCAAAAAAACCACACTAATATACCTTCTTGAGGGTATTTGGTTAGTAAATCTATTGTTATTCATTAGTTACATATTATATAGACATGTTAATATTTTCATTAAGAAAATAATAACCCAATTATTAAACTTGTAATAAAGGTGGTCAACTATTAATACATGATACATATAAGGAATTTCTCCTATTTAATAAATATTTTTAAGAACTTTCAAATAACAATAAATAATTAATATACTTTATTTATGTTCCAAAAAACACACACTAATTTCATTAGTTACATATTATATAGACATGTTAATATTTTCATTAAGAAAATAATAACCCAATTATTAAACTTGTAATAAAGGTGGTCAACTATTAATAAATGATAAATATAAGGAATTTCTTCTATTTAAATAATATTTTTAACAACTTTCAAATAACAATAAATAATTAATATACTTTATTTATGTTCCATAAAAACACATTAATATACATGCTTAAGGGTATTTGGTTATAGTAAATCTGTTGTTATTCATTAGTTACATATTATATAGGGATAAGGGTATGAAAAATATCCCAACTTTGGTCGGATTTGCTGTTGCGATACTATATTTTCATAAAGACCTATTACCTCCCCAGACTATTTAATACCGTATTTTTTACCCCCTGAACTATTTAATAGTGTATTTTAAAGGTATATATGTGTCCACGTGGACACGTTACTATTTATAATTTTGCATTATTTTTTATGTCCACGTGGGCATTTATATATGTTTAAAATACGGTATTAAATAGTCTAGGGAGGTAATAGGTCCTCATGAAAGTTTAGTATCGCAACAGCAAATCCGACCAAAGTTGGAACATTTTTCAGACCCTTATCCCTATTATATAGACATGTTAATATTTTTATTAAGAAAATAATAACCCAATTATTAAACTTGTAATAAAGGTGGCCAACTATTAATAAATGGTAAATATAAGAAATTTCTCCTATTTAAAAAATATTCTTAAGAACTTTCAAGTAGCAATAAATAATTAATATACTTTATTTATGTTCCAAAAAAACACACTAATATACATTATTGAGGGTAATTGGTTAGTAAATCTGTTGTTATTCATTAGTTGAATATTAAATAGACATGTTAATATTTTCATTAAGAAAATAATAACCCAATTATTAAACTTCTAATAAAGGTGGTCAATTATTAATAAATGATAAATATAAGGAATTTCTTCTATTTAAATAATATTTTTAACAACTTTCAAATAACAATAAATAATTAATATACTTTATTTATGTTCCATAAAAACACATTAATATACATGCTTAAGGGTATTTGGTTAGTAAATCTGTTGTTATTCATTAGTTACATATTATATAGACATGTTAATATTTTTATTAAGAAAATAATAACCCAATTATTAAACTTGTAATAAAGGTGGTCAACTATTAATAAATGGTAAATATAAGAAATTTCTCCTATTTAAAAAATATTCTTAAGAACTTTCAAGTAACAATAAATAATTAATATACTTTATTTATGTTCCAATAAAACACACTAATATACATCTTGAGGGTATTTGGTTAGTAAATCTGTTGTTATTCATTAGTTACATATATTATATAGACATGTTAATATTTTCATTAAGAAAATAATAACCCAATTATTAAACATGGAATAAAGGTGGTCAACTTTTTCCCTACAATTAATATTCAGTTAGGATGACGTGTACACTCTTTTTGGAGGGAGAATTTAAGACCAAATTTTATTTTGAATTATCTCTTTGAGATTCTTTCATTAGGATTATTAGTCTGAAAAAGGAAAAATAAATAACACAAGTGGGCCCCACTTACATCTTGCTATAATTGGACCAAGACCCGGGTTCTTCGGGTCAGGAGCTCATTTTCAACCCGAACCTAATACCGCTCAACAGTTCATTGAAAAGGCACAGACTTTCTCTCACTGCTTTTTCTCTCTCTTCAACTTCTCTCACTCCTTTCTCTCTCTCTTCAACTTCTCTCACTCCTTTCTCTCTCTAGCCTCCTCTTGACACAAAATTGACATTTCTGGCAACTCAGAACTCTACAATCAGTACAGTTGAAGGATCGATTCCAAGTTCAATTGGTGCAGTTTTGGTGTTTTGGTAAGTGTTTTCTTCTCAAATTCTGTTTGTGTGTGTTATCACAAACCCTAGTCCCTGCCCCTCTATGTGCTATGGATTCAGGATTTTAGTTTTTCAGGCTATTTACAGTGAGTACATACAGCTTGAATTATAATTTTTTTCATTGATGGTATGTTCAATCTGTGTAATTTTTATGGAGATGTCACGGGAGTCTTTCAGATGGTACTTGAATTGTCAAAAAATGATGCCTTTGTACAACTGAGTGCTCATCTCATGCTCGGCGATTAACATGTTAGTTTTTTAGTTGAATGTAACTGGTCCAAATGGAGAGAAATGGACATTGAAGATTCTGGTAGCCAAGCCCCAACTAGTTGGGAATTGAGGTGCTAGTTGTTGTACTTCGATTTTTTCTCAAAGTTGGACTAAAAGGTCTAGCTTTATTTCCATCTAAACCTGTTGCATTCTAATAGGAAACACCATAAGTTTTCTATTATTGGTAGTTTTTATTATCATTACATGATTTTACGTGTAGAAACGGATTAGGAGTTGGGTCAGTAGTCTAGTTCGGATGGATATATCTGAATGCTTTATTCCAGAAGGAGAACTGGTGTTTGTTAATTATTGGAGGAAATGGTTTCTTATCAGTTTAGCGAGGAGCCTGTCAGTGGATTTTAGTTCTCTCTATTGAATAGGAGGATCTGGACTTCTCTTTATTATCAACTAGATTCCATTTGTTTCATCAACGAAGGTATCCGCGATCTAGGAGTGATTCCTTTAATGGGTAATTATAGGAATTCTAAGAGGTAGAGTATGGATTCTGCTACATTTACAAATTCCTCCCTACACCAAAAAGAAAACAAAAGTATACAGTTAAACATGATCTGTTGGAGTGAGTTGGCTTTATCTTCAAAATATTTGTTGTTCCTTCCTTTCCAAACAGACCACCAAATGCATGCTGGGATCATATTCAACCACAACGTCTTCTTGTTCCTCTCATGCTTCTATTCCATCAATGTAGTAATTGTATGGTGTCTCTTGGCATTACCCATATTAGATCTGGTAAGTTTAGGAAAATATGCCAAAGTTCTTATCTTACCTTAATGAATCTAAAGATGGTTTATAGATTTGCTTCCTCCCCACATATTAGGCATCTGCTGCACTAAAGAAGCTCCTTTGCACTGAAAACCATATTTACAGCTTGTCAAAAAAGTAAGAAAACTGAATCTGAATCCTACCAGGAACCTAGGATATTTATTCAGTTCTTTTAACTAACCTCTTTCTTTAATATTTTTAATTAATTAATTTGTTTACCATGATTTAAGTAAATTTATATAAGGTAAAAATATTGTTTCTAAAGTCATGCATATTAGGACTTTTAATATAGTTTAAATATGGTAAGATTTAAGAAGCAAAATTTTAGTCAATTTTAAAGTACTGAATATTAGGAGTTCTTACCTATTACAAATAAGCAAAGATTTAATATCTAAAACTTAAATAATTTTCGAAGTCCTAAATATTAGGATGATAATTAAATGACGATTTTTTGAGGAAAATAGTAAATGACAGTTTTGTTTGTTGTAAAGTCTTTTAATGAAGGAAAAATAGTTCTGATGTGGAAGTGAAGCTTGACACACTAACTATCCCTAAGAGAGATAGTTTCAAGCATCTTAGGGCTATAATTTAAAGAAGTGGGGACATCGACAAAGATGTCACACATTGTATTGGTGTTGTGTGGTTGAGGTGGAGGCTTGCCTCCGGAGTTTTGTGTGACAAAAAGGTACCACTTAAGCTTAAAGGTTAGTTCTTTAGAGTGGTGGTTAGACCGACTCTTTTGTATGGGATAAAGTGTAGACCAACAAGAACTAAAAATGTTTAGAAGGTGCATATTATAGAGATGAGGTGTTGAGATGGATGTGTGGGCATACTAGGAGCAATAAGATTAAGAATGAGTATATTCGAGCAAAGGTGGGAGTGGCCTCAGTGGTGGACAAAATGAGGGAAGTGAGGTTGAGATTGTTTGGACATGTGAAGAGGAGATGCGTTGATGCTCCAGTGAGGAGGTGTGAGAGGTTGGATCTAGCGGGTGCGAGGAAAGGTAGAGGTAGGCTGAAAAAATTTGGGGAGAGGTTAGTAGACATGACATGACACAACTTCAACTTACTGAGGATATTGCCTTAGATAAGAAGGTGAGGTCGCATATTAGGTAGAAGGTTAATATATATTGGAGTGTTCTCTTGCTTTCTGAAGGGGTTTAGATGTAGTGGTGTCTGTCGTAGTAGTAGCTTTATTCTTGTAGTGTCTTGCTTTTGCTTTTTACCACCATCTATTTTATGTTGTTTCAATTATTGCATTATTTTTTTGTTGTTACTGTTTCCGTAGTAGTTGCTGTATTTTCTGCTCTGTCATTTTTCCTTTTCATGCTTGCTCAGATTGTTGTACTCGAGTCGAGGGTTTTTCAGGAACAACCGATAAGGCCTATGTACGCTTTACCTTCCCCATACCCCACTTGTGGATTTCTCTGGGTATGTTATTGTAGTTGTAATCACTCTTGGATGGGGTCCATGTCACGTATGCATTTGGGTGTTGCGCTAGTCCGTGGTAAAACACATAACTTTTTAACCCTAACTCGGATTAATGAGTGGTTTGTTTTGCTGGAAACTAGACTTGAAGACCTTTAATTTGGCATGTAGTAGACTTTCTATCTCCTTATAGATTGGAAAATATTTTTTTTGATCAGGTAAACATATTTTCATTAAATAGACTGGAAGATATACTCGTTCCAAGTCTGTCCATATACATGATTATTTGAAATACTCCGACGTAACGAAACCTTAAACTTTTGTTTCAAGGCTTCCTTTGGCCTCTAACTTCAGTCTTATACTTCAAGTGACTTAATATAAGTGTTCCTTGTATGCTTACCCATTTGCAACTTTATTCTCCAGATTTCACACTGATTCGTTGGCGTTTACGGCACACGTATTTTAAGTTACGGGGTATTACAATAATGTCAGCTCCATGCTTAGTGTAGATGACATTCCTCCATAGAGCTTCAGTTTCATGGTTTAACCTCCACAATCAGTTAGTCGTGTAAACTTCTGTTGTGTTGCCTTAGGTTCTTGATTCCCAGTCCTCCATCTTTTCTGTCTGTAGTGAATTTGGTCCATTTGACTAGGTGGAATGTCGTTTTCTCTTTGTTGCCCTCCCATATAAAGTTTCTTCTTAGCTGCTCCAATATCTTCTTGATCTTTGCTGGCAAGGATAACTGGGACATAACTTAGGTTGGCAGGGAATCCAACACACTGTTAATTTTGAGAACTAGGAATTCAAAATTTTGAGTAATTGGAGCTATAAATCAACTTTGTTTGGATTTTTTGAGGAATGTATCGAGAGAGAATTGGATTTGGTTAGACAATGTGTGGTTGGTAAACAAGGAGTGATTTGTGTTTCGTTGCAATTACATTTTAACAATGTTTAGTGTGAGATGTTGGAATTAATATTGTCATTATTGGATATTTGATGATGAAATTTGTAACGTTGATTGCAGTTTTGATGTAATGAATAGGAATTTTATATATTTTAGGTAATTCTGTATTTTCTAATTCTGCGTTTCACCTCGAAGATGTGTGTACTATGCTTCTCGCTTAAGCCCTGCAAGGCATTTTTTAAAATATTTGTTTTTGCGCTCCCCCCCCCTTTTGAAATACTGTTTAGGTTCTTAAAAGATCCTCATGAACCACAAGCTTTGCCTTTCCACTGCAATCAAGATATACTTTTAGTATCTATTATTGTAAATAATTAGTTGTCCGAGATCTCACGTCAGCACTGCTTTGATTCCCCTAATTACATACCTTTTTGTGAGTCCAAAGATCAGAGTTATTCCTTAGACATAGTCAGGACTAAAGGCCAAGCATGGCTCTCTTTTAGTGGTAAATTTTTTTAACTAATTAGTGGTGGATAACATCTACTGATAAAAAACAAGGTTGATCTCTTGCTGACAATTCTTCCATTTTTTTTTGTATAGAAACAATTGTAATGTGCATTTAGAGCATCTATCAACAGAAGAGAAAACTTTGCCCCTTCACAACCAATTTAGCAATGTGGCTAAAGGCTGTTGTGATTACCTTACATTATTACGAACTATCAAATAGAGTTTGGTGCAAGAAAATTTTGGTGGCTTAGGATAATGTTCAAACTCTTGCAGATTAAGCACGAGTGAGGCCAAATATGTGATTATAGTTGAGTGCAAATATGTGATTGCGAAAATCTTGCAGATTAAGCATGAGTGAGGCCAAATATGTGATTATAGGCCAAAAAGGAAAGGCTTGCGTAAGTCAAAAGCGCTAAAAGGAGGAGAAGACTAAGGGCTTGGAATGTGGTTCTGCTTGCTTTAATGTGGGTTGTTTGGAGAGAGAGAAATAGGAGAGCTTTTGAAGGAGTACAGTCGAGTTTCTCTCAGTTGAGGAGTAGTCCCAAATCCCTCATTTTCTTTTGGTGTAAAACATAAAGTTTCCAGCTGTATAGTGAGTTTGTAGAGAATAATGTTTTGTAGATTCTTTGCTTTTTGGTATACCCCTTGTATACGGCCAGTTTGGCCATGTTTATGAATGAATATACTAATAATTTTACTTGATCAAAAAAAATAATCCGATGTTACTCATTCCTAAGAAAATTTGCAGATCCAGTGTAGTTGTTGC